>CAJHUC010000035.1:0-19014 GCA_905146915.1 Ostreobium quekettii
TGTGGCATCACCATTTTGTGGCAGTACCCGCCGTCACCTGGCTGGGGAAACCTTGGCAGTTGGTTCCTTCCATGTGGCCATGCACTGCACAGGGTGCACCACTTGTCGCTGCAATACCCATCGCCTTTGCTTACATGCCACCAACATTATCTGGCAGTACCCGCCGTCACCTGGCTGGGGAAGTCTTACCACTTTGTTACTTTTTTTTGGCTGCACACTGTACAGGGTATGCTGTATGTCCCTGCAGAACCCATCGCCTGTTTTTCCTTATGTGGTATCACCATTTTGTGGCAGTACCCGCCGTCACCTGGCTGGGGAAACCTTGGCAGTTGGTTCCTTCCATGTGGCCATGCACTGCACAGGGCGCACCACTTGTCGCTGCAATACCCATCGTCTTTGCTTACATGCCACCAACATTATCTGGCAGTACCCGCCGTCACCTGGCTGGGGAAGTCTTACCACTTGGTTACCTTTAGGGGGCCGTGCATTGTACAGGGCGTGCTGCATTTCTCTACAATAGCTGTTGTCTTTGCTTTCGTGCTACCACCAGTATGTGGCAGTACCTGCCGTCACCTGGCTGGGGAATCAGTGTATTATGTGCCGGTGTTAGGTCGGAAGCGGCCCCTCAACAGGGGCCAACGTTATAAGGATGGCCGAAAGCGGCGGCACAGACACAACAGAAAGGGGGGAAGGAGACGTGCAGGGGTGAAAGTCAGGCGGCGGATAGAAGCTGCGCACGATAGGGAAGCTCAGCGCGATAGGGAAGCTCTAGCAGATAGATTAGAGGAAATACAAGAAGCGGGGTTGGGTGGCCTGCCCTCGGGGGTGTGGCGGCCCATACAGGACCACCTCGCCCCCATGGACCAGGCCCGGTTAGCCGTCGTAAGCGGATACATTAATAACGCATTGGGGGGGACCGAAGGGGCACGGTTACGAAAGGAAGAACACGAGAGACAGAACCCCCCCCAGTCTTGGGGAGAATGGCACAAGCGTCGCAAGCAGGAACGCAAACAAGCGGATATGAATCGCCGGGCTGCTTATAAAACACGTCAGTGCGCGGCTATCATAGATTTGGTGTTGCACCGGGGGGAACACATGGTGGGGTACAAGTCTATTAGCAGAAAATATAGAATAACTCAACCGTCATTAAGACGGTTGGAAGAAAGACTCGTTGAAGACGATTTTTTTCACAGGTTGGGTGGGAGTTCAATGTCATGGACTCCGGCCTCCTAACAGGTAGTGACACGGAGACTTCCTCCGATGGGGATTAGTTTTTTTTTTTTTTTTTTTTTTTTTTTGTGAGGTGATGTCCAAGTACCGCCTACCACCGGCGAGGAAGGTGACATTCGCTGAACAGTCCATGGTTGTCAGACGCTTTTCTGCCTTTTTTTCACGAAGAAAATGTCCTCAAACCGTCCTTGTAACATCTGAAATCCATCGTCGAATATATGTTGCCTCGGTTATTTACGCATTTGACGTGTGTGCCAGGCTGTGCTGGCGGCGATGGTGTTTTTGACCTCGCAGAGTTTATTGCTGAGCGAGGAGTCCCAGACGCACATGATGTTCCTGCTGGGAGGGGTGTGTTCAGCTCTGCGGACACTGATTCGCTTGGAGGTGCATCGCCAAGTTCGAGTGTCGTTGTGGTGGAGGCTGTGCCACAGCGCAAGGCCAAGAGAAGGCGTCTCACCACCCCCGAACCGCTTGCTACGGCTGCTGATGTGCGGACTCCACAGCAGGAACAGCAAGCACTAACTGCAGCAAAGCAGTCCCCGCGCGTGGTGGCGACCGTGGAGGAAGGGCCGGCGAGGACACGCCGCAAAGGCCGCCACCGCAAAGGGGATCAAAGCCACCAGGAATGGTGTAGAGAGGGGTTTACTGTAGAAGAGGTGTCAGGGCCCGACAAAAGACAACGTTCCATTACTGCTACTTGCCGGTTGTGTATGGGGAGGGGCATTGCCAAGGAATACAAAGTGTTGTCATACAACCCGGGAAAGAAGTACACGAACAGTGCCAGTTGGACGGGGCCCTCAAACCATTTGAAAGAGAAACATGGCGTTTACAGTATTGACGCACTTCGAGACAAACTTAGTAATCCTGCGGCCAACCAGCAGATGAAATTGGGTACATTATTGGAAACCTACCTAGAGACATGGCACCCTAGGACTTCAGAATGGAACAGGGCGGTGGCCCACGTTGCCCGGTACGTCAGTTTTGCTAATGCACCATACCACCTGGCTCAGACGGCGCCCTTCGTTCGTTTAATACGAGCCTTTATTCCCCGTTGGCCATCTATTAGTAAGCAAACAATTGTGAGGTCGGTGGCAAGACAGGCCAATGACATCAAGCGGGAAATAAGGGAAGAGGTGTCCCAAATCCGAGACGAGTCGAGAGTTGCCATGACAACGGACATTTGGACAAGCAGGAACACGCACCCGCTCATAACAGTGACATTGCATTGGGTGGATGCCGATTGGAGCATGAAGAAACGCATACTGGGTGAGTTTGGATGGCATATTTTGTGTCCTATGATATTTTCAATATTCGTGGTTGTCAATTCTTTACTGTTTGCATACATGCCGTGATTAGTGACCACTTCTGTGTGCTTTGCCAACTGTGTCATGTGCACTCGCTGCGCTAGTACCGGCCTTCACTGGCCGGGAATCACGTCTGATTGAACATGAATCGTGGATGCTGTGTTGCCATGGCACGATAGCCATCAGTACTGGCCCGCCATCGGCCAATGCTGTGTGACATGTCATGAATATCAATTCTTTACTGTTTGCATGCATGCCGTGATTAGTGACCACTCCTGTGTGTTTTGCCAACCGTGTCATGTGCACTCGCTGCGCTAGTACCGGCCTTCACTGGCCGGGAATCACGCCTGATTGAACATGAATCATGGATGCTATGTTGCCATGGCACGATAGCCATCAGTACTGGCCTGCCATCGGCCAATGTTGTGTGACATGTCATGAATATCAATTCTTTACTGTTTGCATGCATGCCGTGATTAGTGACCACTCTTGTGTGTTTTGCCAACCGTGTCATGTGCACTCACTGCGCTAGTACCGGCCTTCACTGGCCGGGAATCACGCCTGATTGAACATGAATCGTGGATGCTGTGTTGCCATGGCACGATAGCCATCAGTACTGGCCCGCCATCGGCCAATGCTGTGTGACATGTTATGAATATCAATTTTTTTCTGTTTGCATGCATGCCGTGATTAGTGACCACTCCTGTGTGCTTTGCCAACCGTGTCATGTGCACTCGCTGCACTAGTACCGGCCTTCACTGGCCGGGAACCACGCCTGATTGAACATGAATCGTGGATGCTGTGTTGCCATGGCACGATAGCCATCAGTACTGGCCTGCCATCGGCCAGTGTAGTATGACGTATATCATGTGCAAAAGGTAACCCCCATCTTTTAAAGCACAACACGTTGGTGGTGACAGGGACTACCAGCTTCCCTGGGAGCCACACTGCAGACGCGATAAGCCGTGTCTTGCTAAAGATCCGATTGAAGTATGGCCTGCACCCTGTAGTTCCGTGTGACCAAGTCATGACGGAGTCGGAGATGGAAGCGGACCCTGTGCGTGCGTTTCAGGACGAGTCGCCATGCGATCGTATGGCTCTCACCACGGACTGCGCCTCCAATATGATTTCAGCAGCCGAGAAGAAGGATATTTTTGATTGGCACCCCTGCATTTGCCATCTGTTAAATACCGCAGTCAAGGCCGCTTTCCAAAATGTTGACGAGTTTCAGCAGCTCGTGCAGCCGCTTCGCGAATTGGCAACTCATTTTCACAAATCGCCCACTGCTTGGAGTGTTTTCTGCCGCGTGCAAAAGAAGCTGCTAAAGGAGGCAGGGGCTGGCGATGTATCATCAGATGATGATGAGGATGATTACTCGGGTGTAAGGGAAGATGATGATGTTGTTGTGTTGCCCGATGATCCTGATGCAGATCTGACGGTTCCTGATAATGAAATGGAGCAGGCTTGTCCAAAGCGAATATTGCGTCTGGGGACTTGGTGCCCGACGAGGTGGAACAGCATGTATTTTTTGATTAAGAGGGCGGTTTTGTTGGAGAGAAGCATCCGCGAGTATACAGCAAACGCGAGAATTGCTAAGATCATTATACCAGCATCTGGGTGGTGCATTTTCAAACAAGCGCTGCCAGTCCTGGAGTGTATACGGGAATTGTCTGAGCGATGTGAGGGGACGACTACATCACCATATCGGATGTCTTATATAATGTACTGAAGTTGCTTTACGACCGGCTGTATGTCAGTGACACCGATGCACACACAAAACCTGTGTTGCATGACTTCGCCTTTGAGTTCACACAGAAATTGTGTGCGGATTGTGATAATGTCAATCTAATATATTGTTGGGCATTAGCGGCGGCTGTGGACGGAAGGAGGAATACATTGCACTGGATGAGGAGGATCTGGAACAACGCTGACGATTGGCCGAATGTGGTGGAAGAATATGACACCCTGGCAAAGTTCCAAGCGATGTTGAAGAAAGAGATGACGGCATTGGTGAGTTGAGGTCTGATTTGTGGCCTTTGCCTTTGTGAATGTCTGCATCCAACCGTTGATAGTTTTTGCTTGTGTGAATAACAGCATGCATATGACTTCTGCAGTTGAGGCACGTGGTGAAGGCGCCCGAAGTCCAATCCTCGGGCTCATCATCCCAAGAGGCTGCAGCACAGGCTGTGCAGCAGAGCTGGCTTGACGCCGCATCACCCCCACCTAAGGGACCACTAAGTTTCCGACGATCAAAGAGGAGAAGACGGGCCCCATCCTCCCCACAGCATATGGACCCCATCGAGGCCGAAGTCGAAAGGTGGTTTGAATTGAAATGGACACCAGCATGTGAGTATCAAAAGAAATGGAGTGCAGGGGATTGGTGGCGAGAGAATCATACCAGCTTCCCCTTGGTGGCCAGGCTTGCACGTCGAATACTAGCAACACAGGTGAGTGGTTGAGTACAACTGGCTGTGCATACATGCCACAGTGCCCTTATGAAGTTCACAGGCTGAGAAGTACTGAGTATTTTTGGTTGTGTTGCAGGCCTCCAGCGCCAGTAGTGAACGATCTTTTTCCAAGGCCGGTCTAATAGTTCGGGCCAAGCGCATGGTTCTCAAGCCCGAGAACGTGGATCATTTAAGCTTGCTAGGGTGGCAGATGGCAGAGAGTGGATGGTCGCAGCAGAAGCTAGCGCATCGACGCACGAAGGGGGGGAAGGGAGGGAAGGGAGGGAAGGGAGGGAAGTAGTGACTTTGGATTCCAAAGTTTGGATCACCACCGGTGACCACCCTCGTTGCCCCGGCGTGGAAACTGTGGAGTACCGCCGCAGCAAGGGTGCGGTTACCATAGAGATAGAAGATAAGATATCATGACTTGTAATATTCCGTTGTCCTGTGTTGATGTGCACACCTTGAACACACTATGTTGAGTGGTGGATGAACCTTGGGTATCATATAGATAGAAGAAAATTTTATTCAAGAAATGCGTCCCAACAAGTACCGCGATTGGTGGATAGACTTTACAGTCGCTGCCCTGGCGTGGAAACTTCTAGAGTACCGCCGCAGTGAGGGTGCAATAGGTAGAGATGGACGATAACAAATAACGACTCGTATTATTCATTGCCCGTTTTCATGTGTTGAGCTGTTGAACTTCGACGTACTATGTTGGATGGGCTTTACACTCGCTGCCCTGGCGTGGAAACTGTGGAGTACCGCCGCAGCAACCCATCGTTATATGTGATACGTATCACCCATTCCCAAGTATGTTGAGTGGCTCAACTGTGTTCAGAGGTGAACCCTCTTTGCCGCCTGCCCCAAGTGATGTGGGTGTTTGTGTGTCCGCGTTTGGTATTGCAACTATGCCCAACCCTTGCTGCAATGGCCGGGAAGACTTGCAATGGGAGTGTGGTGCGCACTGCGTACTATGCAGCAGTACCAGCCGCAGCAAGTGGTGCAGGTTGGCATGCCATACACCGGAACTTTACACACGGCTTGTGTGTTGTTCAGTTCTCCAAAACACTCCATGTATTACAAACCGCAGAATACATGACCTGGAAAACGCCCACACACGTTTATGAAGCGTGTAACCAACACAATTCGAGCTGCTGCAAAATGGAAACCCCTGGCAACTTCGCCTTGACCTTGCCGTGGCTGGAAAGCAAGTGCCTACGGGACAGAACGGACCAAAATTATGAATCCACGGATGTTTTGTCGCGGACCGGACGCCGCGCACGCCCTCCGTTAATTTAACGGCAAATAACGGTGAAGAAAAAGTGAGAGCCGGATTCTGCGGACGGCAGTACGGCAAACAGCGGACCGGATGTTACCGGACGAATATCACACTCACTTTTACGAACCGGACGCAACGGAGCGGACGATACCCGAGTGTGGCCACCTCTATGCAGTACAGGACCCCCCAATGGAGGGCAAGTTACCTAGAGGCAAGTGGGCGGGTTTTCGCTTTCTTTTTGGAAGGGGATCCTCACCCCAAGTGGCCATCGCTGTCAAGGATTCCATTAGCTTCATTCCGTTGGAGTTGGGGTGCATACGGGTGTGTGGCGTGGTGATTCAAGCTTCGGGTTTTTCGTGCTCAATTCTGTCGGCTTATCTCCAATATTCCAGTGGAGAGGGCCACCTTGAGCTCTCCCAATCTCTTGGGATTGCTCGTGAACGAGCACAAGGTATTTTATTGTGCGCCGATTGCAACGGCCACTCACCTTTGTGGGGGCCTGGGAGCATTCCGCTCAATGCAGTTGGCGAACTTGTGGAAAACATTTTGTTAGAGGAGAATTTGATTGTTCTGAACAACAGTGCTTCGCCCCCCACTTTTCGGGGGGACAGAGGGCAGGTTTCCTGGATCGATATCACTGCTGGTAGCCCCACTGTTGTGTCCAGAGTTGTTTCATGGCGAGTCATGGAGAACTTGGAGGTTGGCTCTGACCACATTCCAGTGGTCACTCGACTTTCTCTGGGACCACGCCGTGCTGCAGTTAGGCGGGTTCTTAACTGGCGAGAGACAGATTGGGAGGCCTTCAATGGCCAGCTCCTCATGCGGCTGGGTGGGAGCCCTCTGGGCCCTCTATCTGTCCCGGAGGAGATCGACAGTTCAGTGGATCATACGACGGCTGCTATTCAGCAGACCATGGATGCATGCGTTCCAGTTAAGCGGATCTGCTCTTACTCGCGAGCGGGGTGGACACCGGAGCTGACGAGACTGAGGACCGAGATGAGGACTGCCAGACGACTTTGGATGCGCTACCGGACCAGCATAGACAGAGAGAGGTACCTTCGTTCCCGCAGCCTATTCCGGCGACGACTGACAGAGGCACGACGAGAGGCGTGGCGACAGCTTTGCGAGTCCACGTCTACTGACGACTACTGGCGCCTCTACCGCAAGGCCACCCGTCCAGCGGGCGACCGTGGGGTGGAGGATCTACAACTTGAGAGCGGGATTGCATCTACCGACCGGGAGAAAGCCGCCGCTTTGGCCAAGACTTTCTTCCCACCGCTGCCACCAGCATCGCCAGACCTACCAGCGGAGGAGCCGGATACGTCCTGGGCCACGCATCGACCACCTGGCCCCACGGAGCATGAGCCTGTGACCAGTGAGGAGCTTCGCCGGACGATTAAGCGACTTAGGGTTTCTGCAGCACCGGGATTAGATAGAGTGTCTGTTCTATGCCTGAAGAAATGCATGATGGTTTTGATTCCTTGGCTTTTGCTAATTTGCAATGCCTCCCTTGCCTGTTCGTACTTCCCTAGGGCGTGGCGTAGGGCCCGGGTCATTGCACTTCGCAAGCCTGGGAAAGATTCGTATGAGGTCCCCCGTTCTTACAGACCTATCAGCTTGTTGTCAAACTTGGGGAAGGTGTTGGAAAAGCTGATGAACACTCGATTAATGCGATCACTCGAACGTACTCACATGTTAGCCCCTCACCAGTATGGCTTTCGGGCTGGCCGGGAGGTCACTGACGCGTGCACCAGATTGGCCCTGGACATAGTGAGTGCCTTTAGGAGGGGCGAAATTGTTCAGGCGATCACATTGGATATTCAGTCAGCGTACG
Organism: Ostreobium quekettii; assembly: GCA_905146915.1. Taxonomy (NCBI): domain Eukaryota; kingdom Viridiplantae; phylum Chlorophyta; class Ulvophyceae; order Bryopsidales; family Ostreobiaceae; genus Ostreobium; species Ostreobium quekettii. Next base: position 8,098 of record CAJHUC010000035.1, read on the forward strand.
ATACTGTTTGGCACGATGAGCTGGTACGGAAACTTGTGAGGATTGGGTTGGACCCGTATATGGTTTACTGGCTGAGCAGCTTTCTTTCCAATCACGTGTGTCTGCTATGCGTGGGGGAGTCTGAGTTGGAGGTCAGGCCTGAGTGCGGGCTTCCACAGGGTTCACCCCTCTCTGTGACCCTGTTTCTTATTTTTATCGACGATCTTTTACAGTCCCTGGGGCGCATCCGTGCGTTGCGTTCTCAGGGCTTAGCAGATGACCTTGCCCTTTGGGTGGCGGTGAGGTTCCGATCTGGACTCATAGACCTCAGGCTCAGACGGGGTCTCCGGGAGGTTGACAGCTGGGCGCAGCGTTGCCGCATCCGCTTTAGCCCTCAAAAGTGTATTTGTATATGCTTCAGGGGGCGGAACGTGAGAGTGAGGGGGTCTTTCATTGCTCGCCTCCATGGCGAGACCTTACCTCATGATAGGGCCGTTCGGTACCTAGGGGTATGGTTTGACGAGGGGCTCACCTGGCACAGACATTTGACCGAGGTTATTGCACGTGCCCGTGCTCGGTTGTGGCAGCTTCGGCGCATAGTCGGGTGCGAGTGGGGGCTATGCCCTGGTCTTTTTATGCGATTAGTGTGGGGCGCCGTCCTCCCAGGACTCTTCTTTGGCTCTCCTGTCTGGGCTTCAGTGTTACGTCTGCAGGACCGACTGAGTTCCCTCGATTCGACACTGGCCCTCGCTGCCAGGATGGCGTTCGGCCTCGAGCGCTTCACCTCGACTGAGGCATCCCTGGTGTTGGCGGGGCTCATGCCTGCACGGCAACAGATCCTACAACGACTTGTGACGTATATGCTGAGGAGGAGGAGGGCGATTCTCGTGGGCGACCAGCCGCTCGAGCTACACTGGAGCTATGTGACGCCGGATGAGCTGGGCTTCACGTGGTTCCAGCGTTCAGTCCGAGGCCATACTATCCCCCGGACACTGCCTGGCCGACGTCGACTCATCCGAGATGGTGTGGAGCGAGCTCTTACGACAGAGTGGGAGCGTCGCTGGAGAGCATCTGAGATAGGTCGACAATTATTCGACGTCTTCCAGCATGTTGGAGGAGGAGGGTGGTACCCGGACGACGCAGCTGTAGCGCGGCGGCAGGACCTCACTCTAGTAGCTCGGTTCATGACTGGACATTATCATCTAGGCCCTTGGGCACCGACACGGGACCCCGATGAGTTAGAGCTGTGCCCCCTATGTGGGGAGGTTTACTCTCGGGAGCATTTGATTCTTGAGTGTATGTCTTTGGATTCGGTCAGACGGGATGCTATGGGTCCGGTTCTGGGTCGTAGGAGCAGGGGACTGGCTTGGCTGACCAGGTCTGCTTGTGCCCCTTTGGGGCGCTTTCTCCGGGTTGCACGAGATGAGGTTTCCCGATATCTCGAGGAGTCTGTTGAGTCGAGATAGACTTGAGGGATGGAGTGAGGGATAGGGGCTTTGCCCCATGACACATTTTCCTTGAGTTACCCAGGTTCTTTGTCCGCTGGCTGTTGGTTCACCTGACTTTCATTCCCTGTGGGGGTTCTTTTCTTTTGGGTATGGGGGTTTCCAATTGAGACAAACATTTTCTGATTTGCCCGTCATGTTTCCTGAACACTATAGAGAGGCGCCGTGACCTTAGTTGTTGGAGCGTCAAATTTAAGGAAGCTTGATTGATTGATTGATTGACACACACACACACACACACACACACACACACACACACACACACACACACACACACACACACACACACACACACACACACACACACACACACACACACACACACACACACACACACACACACACACACACACACACACACACACACACACCACACACACACACACACACACACACACACACACACACACACACACCACACACACCCTCCGCGCGCCGCCGCCGCCCCCCTCCACCGCGGGGGGCTTGGAGCGCGAATAACTCGGCGAGCGGCGGACTTTTTCGTGAGCTGCGCATTGCTACAGCCTCGCGGCGGCGGGACGAAGCCGTCGCCAATCGCGGCCCCCTTTTCTGCGGCCGGACGGTGAAGTTCTGGCCTCGCAAAGCCTTCTGACGACTGATTCTGGACGCGGAAGGGAGGTGACGAGCGGAGGCGCCCTTGCAGGACACGACGGGCCGCCCGCGCACTCGTGCCAAGGCGTGGGCGGCCAGTGACCCGGGCGCTAGCCTCTTGTCCGCGTTTGGAGGGGACCGTTCTGGCTTTGCGCGGACTTGTGACGACTGATTCTGGAAGAGGGCGACGGTGACGAGTGGCGGTGCCCACACCCGACACGATGGGCCGGCCTCGCACTCGGGCCATGGCGCGGGCGGACGAGGTCTCGGGCGACAGGCCGGGGAGGGCGACTCCTGACGAGAATGGGCCTTCATGCCCCGCTCCGCAGCGCCACCGTGCGGATCCTCACTCGACGGGAGCGGATGGGGGCCGCCCGCGCGTTCGGGGCTTGACACGGGCGGATCGGGAGCTGGAGGCGCTACGGATTCACGAGCGCCGCGCCAATACGGAGGTGGCGCCTCTCGAGCCTTGGCGCAATCGCGTTTGGCTCCGTCGACCTGGGACGCAGGATTCAGAGGCACATGCGCTGAACATGGACTTGGGGGATTTTGCCTCCCGGGGCTCCTCGGCGGGCTTGCCTTGCGCGCCGTCTGGATCGCTCACTGCGGAGCGCATCGCGGTGGTGTCGGCCCCGGATCCGATCCCCCTTCCTCTGTTCGGACGCGAGGGACGTCATGGCGGCTGTCTTCTGCTGCCTCCGCCTGGCCAAAGGAGCAACGCCATGGCGGTGGCGCTGCCCCCTGCTTCGAAGCGCACCCACGCCCTTGATTCTTCGTCTGGAGCTGGTGAGATCGGGGCTTCGACGGCGGGCCTCTACGAGGGAATTTTGGCCACCCCGGAGGCTTCAGAGGGCGAGCCTCTCGCGGCGACTGGACCGGCCCTGCATGGGCGCTTCGCGGAGGGCGCTACTATGCCTTCGCGCGCATGGCATCGAGCGAGGCTGCGATCGGCGTTGCGGCCCGCCCTTAGGGGCTGTGAAGAGGAGGCGGTGGAGCTACTCGACCCTTGGCGCAACCGTGCCTCGGTTCTTCCGGCTGGAGCGGGCGGGAGCGGGGAGCAGCTGGAGGGTCTCTACGATGGGGATTTGGCCACCCCGGGGACTCCGCCGACCGACATCCGCATTGTCTACGCCGCTGACGACTCGGTGACGCGAGGCGGACGTCATTGGGGGCTGCCGGCGGGCAGCGATGGTTTACCCTTGCCATCGATGTCGGGAAGTGCGCGGTTTGCTTCGGGTCACACGGCTGCGTCTCCTGCCTCTCCTGTTGGCACATTGCGGATTCGACTCGCCTCCCTCACACCGACGACTCTGGTTGGAGCACGTGGGGGCGGTTCGCACGGGCGTGGCAGCCCTTCGAGCTTCAGCGAGGGGTCTGACTTTCTCACCCCGCGATCCTCATGGAGTTCCGCTGGTGACGGGCCTATGCCCCTCACTGGTGATCATGCGCCTAATGCGAGGGATGGTGGGGCGACGGCTGGACATCGGGGCGCTATGGTGGGGCATTCGGGGGCTGCATGCCGCAATGGTGGGGCGGTGGAGGTCTGGACGTCGCGGCACTCCATGAATCCGGCCGGCGCTGAGGTCATTGGAGTCGTCATTGAGGGATCGCGCATGCTGCCTTCGGAGGCTGACTCTGAGGAATTCTGCGACTGGGAGGAGGTGTGCGAGGACGGAGAGGCGGTGATTGAGGATCTCAGCGCCTTCTCCGATTGGCTGCTGGGACTTTCGTCCGACCGCCTTCGCGATTTCTATAGTCAGGCGGGCCTGGAGGCTGCCCCTGCTGGGGTGTCTGATCGCTGTCTGGTCGACCGATTGGTGGTTCACCATGTGCGCAAATGGCGGGCGGCTGGGCAGCGCGTGGATTGGAATTCAGCCATGGACATGGCCTCCCCGATTGCATTTCCTGGGGATCGGCCACGATCATCATGCCATGGCCGCAAAAGGCGGGCGGTGGTTTGCGGACAGTGATTGGTGGGCTCTCTTCTTGAGGGTGCGGCCCAGCCTTTGATGGTGGTCGATCGTAATGGGACTGCTTCGGGGGCTGGGTGCGCTGACGATCGGCCCCATGTGAGCGTCATGGCTGCACCACCCAAACGGCTGGCGATCTGCCCGTCCCAGGAGAAAGTTGCGGATGGTGGCCGGCAGCTCCAGCTTATGGTGCGCCCTACTTCGGCGCTGGTCCCTGCCAGGCCGGGTACTTCAGGCTCATTGCCTGAGCCTTTGATGCGTGTTGCTGACGTACGGGGGGAGGGAGCTTCTTCGAATGTGGGAGGTGGTCCTTTTCAAGTGGATAGGGCGGTGACGCCCCCTCCTTTTTGGGAGGGGGGGGGCTGGCTCTGCCCTGGTGTTCCTGGGGTTAGGGTTGTGACCTGGCAGCTCCCCCCTCCCCCGTTGGTGGTGGACAACCCCTTCCGGGCCTTGGTGATCATGCCGCCGGACGTGGAGTTTTCGGAGGCGCCGGCCGTCGTGGAGCCGGTGGAGGATGCTGTGATGACACCGGTTCCTCCCCCCCCTTCCCTTTCTCCAACACTGCCCGCGCCGAGCTCGGCCCCCACCTCGTCCTCTGGGGGGCCTAAAAGGCTGAAGCGGCAGCGCGCGAAAGGCACCAAGGCCCCCCCCCAATTTCAGAGGCGAACCGGGCAAGGCTGGCGGCGCTGGAGGGGAGGCCTGACAGGGGGAAACTCCTGACTTTGACGGACGAGGCGCTGCGGGCCCTTCTGGCGGCCAACGGGCTGCCCAGGCGGCGGAACCACACCAAGGTCCTCATGGCAGGGGATCTGATAGCCTGGATGGAGGCGCATGGGGAAGATACACTCAGACTGCCGGAAGGGGTGTCTCGGTTACACACCCCTTCCCCTTCCCCTTCCTCTACCCCCCCTCTCCCCCGCTCTCCCCCCACTCTCAGCAGCAGCCCCCGACGACAGCCGGTCACTCCGACCCCGGGGGTGGATTCTTCACAGCCTCCGCTCCCCAGGTGTGACCCCTCGCTGACTTGGGACTCGCTTGGCCGGACGTCTCATGATGTGGGGTGGGCCGCTGACACCATGGCCAGGTCTTCCTCCACAGTTCTAGAGGCTTTGGAGGCGGTGGGAGGGCTGATCACCAAGGTGCAGGGTGGCGCCCCCCTGGCGAGTTCTGATCTGCTCGCCCTCGCCCCTCTTATTTCGGGGTGCACTGCCACCATGAGGGGGGTGGTGGCTGGCGTCAGTGCTTGTGATTTCAGGCAGGCCCATCAGCGGGTTCCAGCCACTGCCGCTGACGTGCTGGGGGCGGAAGCGGCTGCACCTGCCGTACGGACGTTTGCCGATGTGACTCGGACGCCCCTGGCGCCCATGACGACCCAGTTGACGACTTCGACGTCTCGGCGGGCGCCGACGTCGCAGGTGACGCCCCCACAAACGGATTTAAGATCCCCTTCGCAGCTGACGCCTCGTGGACATCAGGGTCGTCAGGGACGTCAGGCGACGCCTCGGGGTGCGGCGGCTGATCACAGCGCTGCCTCCTCTGCGCGGCGCTCCCCTCCCCGGTGGGATTGGGACCGGACGATCGTCATGAGACCCCTGTTGGAGGCGGGCCGGCGCCAGGCGACGCGGGCCATGGACTTTGGCCGCGCTCTGGATCAGGCGCTGACGTCCAGGTGGGGAGGCGACAAGGTGGTACTGATGGTCAGGAGGACGGGACATGGGGAATACGCCGTGCTGCTGACAAAGAGGGGTTATGCTCGGGCCAAGACTTTGGCGCCAATCCAGGTGGCTGGGTTCGGCAGATGGGAACGATCGGAGGAGGCTCGCCGATGGCTCATGAGCGGGTCCTTTGTTCTCAGCGGGGTCCCTCTGTCCCGCTCTCCCTCTGATTTGGCGAGGGAGCTGGCTTCTGACAATGCCAGCCGCTGGAGTGGAGTTTCGCAGGCAGATTTGAGCGGCATTACAATTGAGCGGCTCAACCGACGGGCCAAGGGTGGATCTTCAGCTGCGAAAGCGGGCTGGACGCCTTCGACGGCGGTGAAGGTCTCCGCCTCCAAAGCGCTATGTGAGGCGGTCTTGACGGACGGCGGGGTGGTGCTGGACTTCGGGTGGGCCCCGGCCAGACCGTTTCAGCCTGCGCAAAAGAGGTGCTTCTGCTGTGGCCAGCTGGGGAGCCACATCGCCCGATTCTGCCGCAATCCACCGAGGTGCAGGAGCTGTGGGGGTGCGCACGAGACACGAGGGTGCACACACGCCCCTCCCTCACAAACGGGGCGCGCTCAGAATGGGACTCAGCAGCTGGCTGCTCGTGCTTCGCACCCCCCACCCGCCCAATGACAGAGACTGGGCAGGCGGGCACCTCCAATCCGGGGGGTGTCCGGGGAGGGGGGGGGCGGTTTCTCTCCTTTCTGCAGCTGAACTGTCGAGCGAGTGAGACGACGTGGACTCTGACATTCCAAGAGCTCATTGACCAGGGCTTCAACGTGGACGTTCTGCTCATCCAGGATCCACCGTTGTCGGTGGCAATGGGGCGGACGGGCCTTCCGGGCTTCCGGCCGGTGGTGGCGCCGGGCACCGATTCTTTGAAACCCCAGGCTGTGATTCTGATCAGAGACTCGCTTCGGTTCAGATCAGTCCGCCCTTTTGGGCCCAGAATCGCTGCCGCTGAGCTCATGGGGCCTCTGGGGTCTACAGTGGTCATCTCAGCCTACATCCGTCACACTTCGGGGGAGGGACCGGACGATCTTCGACGGGCGGTGGTCTGGGCAAAGGGACGCTCCCCTCGCCTGGTGATTGGCATGGACGCCAATGGCCACAGCTCATTGTGGGGGCCTGAGGACATTCCCTCCAACGCTGTGGGGCGTGCTTTGGAGGAGCTGATCCTGGAGCACAACCTAGAGGTGGCCAACGACCTGGACGCTCCTCCGTCTTTTGTCTCTGATCGGCGGGCTCGGTCCTGGATTGACGTCACCTTGGCTACTCGCAGCACAGCCATGGGTTTAGTTGATTGGCGGGTGGACCAGGATTTTTTCTCTGGCTCGGATCACCGTGCTATACGCTTTTCGGTGTCCCACTCCCCTGCCAACAACCGGACCTTCCGGTGCAAGAACTGGGACAAGGTGGATTGGCTGCATTTTCGCGCAGAGGTGGCATTGGAGTGCAGGGCGCGGGGGCTTCTGCGGGATCATGACCATGTCTCCGGCTGTGATGGGAGGCTGGCTGCGGCATCTCGCGAGGAGGCTGAACGGATGATGACGACTCTCACCGAGGTGCTGCAAGGGGCCATCGACACACTTGTGCCAGAGAAGAGGATTTGCTGGGCGTCCAAGCCCTGGTGGAGCCCTCATCTCGCAGAGCTACGCCGGCACATGAAGCACCTTCGGAACAGAGCTGACCGACTCGACACGGAACATGACAGGGGGCTGTTCCGCCGCGCCCGCAAGGAGTTCACTCAGGAGGTCAAGAAAGCGAAGGCGGCGGCGTGGCGACGGTTCTGCGAGTCCGTCAACCATGAGGATATGTGGCCAGCGCTTCAGCGGATCCTCAAGCCCCGCAGGCGGATTCAGGTGGCGGATCTTCAGACGGGTGAAGAACAGTGGGCGGTTGAGGACCCAGTCAAGGCCAGCGTGCTCAAGGCGCGCTTCTTCCCTGAAGCCCCGTCTTCACAGGAGTTTTGTGACCTGACCGAGACCAGGAGACGGGAGGTGGATTCATGGCTGGCGGAGGAGTGGGAGACGTTCCCTCCTATCCAGGAGTCGGAGGTTCGGAGGCGAATTCTAGAGATGAGGGCGGTCAGTGCACCGGGGGCTGACGGCATTTTGGCCAAATGCCTTCAGGAGTGCAGTGACAGCGTCACCCCAGTGCTCCAGGCTATTTTTGAGGGCCTCGTTCGCTCTGGCTCCCACCCGTCTTCATGGAGGGCTGGCAAGGTGGTCCCGATCCCCAAGCCCGGGGGGGACCTGTCTTTGGCCAAGGGATACCGACCCATCGCCCTCATTAACACCATGAGCAAAGTGTTAGAGGGGCTGGTCACAGACAGGCTCTCTTTCATTGTGGAGTCCCGACAGCTCCTTAGCGACCACCAGCAGGGATTCATGCAGTCCAGGGCCACCGAGCTGGCGCTCTGGCGGTTCGTGAACGCTGCCTCCAGGGCTCTGCAGAGGGGTCAGCGTTGTATTTCGGTGGCACTGGACATCCAGGCAGCCTACGATTCCGTGGATCACACAGCCCTGCTTTGGAAGCTTATGAGGTGGGACGTGCCACAGTACCTAGTGGCGTGGATCAGGGGCTTCCTTCATGAGCGCGTGGCCAGCCTCCTCGTCAACGACTTTGTGACCCAGGTCCCCGTCAGGGTGGGGGTACCACAAGGCTCGCCGCTCTCCCCCCTGCTCTTTACCATTTTTATTAATGACCTGGTGGAGGGGCTGGCACAACGGATCTACGTGTCAGCCTTTGCGGATGATGTCCTCATCTGGGACATCGTCTCTTCGTCTGAGGGTGCACCGGGCAGGGTCCAAGCTGCCCTCGATTTCATTGAGGATTGGAGTGCTGAGTGGGGTCTGGTTTTCGACGTGGCCAAGTGCAAGGCCCTGGATGTGACTTTACGGAGGAGCGTGGAGCGACTTCACCTGACGATGGGTGGCCGGGCCATCCCCCAAGTTGATGAGATTAAATACTTGGGGGTCTGGATTGACGACAGGCTGACCTGAAGGAAGCACCTGGAGACTACCTGCACCACTTGCATTCAGCGTCTTCGCATCATCAGACGACTCTGTGCTACGCATTGGGGACTGCATCCGGCGGTTGTCTCCACCTTAGTGGAGGCGACGGTTTTCCCGCGGCTATGGTATGGGGTGGCAGCGTGGGGCAGTGTGGTCAGGACGCAGGCCAGGCTGGAGGAGTTGGATAGGGTGCTCCGGTTATCTGCGGTCGTCACCCTTGGTCTGCTCAGGACGACGAGCACAGTGAAGGCTATTGCTGCGTGCGGGTGGCTGCCAGCCGACCTCCACATCCGTTACGCCATCCTCCGTTTTGCACTCAGGCAGCGGGCCTACGGCCGTACGCTCTTGGGCCTTGATGATGGTGGATTCTACCACAACCGGCAGGTTTCCACTGCTGACATTGCGAGGCGGGAGCTTGCGGCATTCAGACGCGTCCATCCCCAGGAGGCTGAGGGGTTTGAGCGGGTCGACCAGATCCGGTTTTGGATCCGCCCACCCTGGGAGACTCCCCCGCAGATCCCCTTCGTCTTTCTTTCCAGGGATGGGGCGCAGGATTGTATCACCCAATGCATGGAGGCCGACGGGGGGCTGTGCATCTTCACGGATGGATCGGTCTTACGGGAGGGAGGCAGCGGCGCGGCTGCTGTGGTGTTTCAGGGGGGCCATTCTGGGCCCTCTGAGGCGGCCCCGGCCCACACCCTTCTCTTCCCCATGGGCCCCCTTCTGGCCAGCACCGATGCAGAGGTGGGAGGCATCCGGGGGGCCCTTGGGTGGTTACAGTCGGTGTCGGGCCCGGGTGGGGCCACCATCATCACGGATTCACAGGCTGCTTTATTGGCCCTGGCCGGCTCCCAGTGGCGGCGCTGTCGCGAGTCTGTGTGGGCCACTCTGGCCCTCCATCAGTCTCTCTGGGCGGCCGGGATGCAGGTGCGGTTCTGGTGGGCCCCAGGCCATAGCGGGGTGGCTGGGAATGAGCTGGCGGACAGGGAGGCTAGGAGGGCGGCTCATGACGCCAGCCCTTCTCCGTTACTCGATACCTGGTGCAACAGACGACAGCTGGAGCAGGCGCTTCGCCGGTGGTTTCAGGACAGGGCCAGGAGGCAGGAGAGGACCTTGATGGGGACTGTCTTGGACCCCACGGAGGATACGGTGTTTCGATCCGACTTACGCTGGACTCGCGCTTTACCTACGCGATATGCTGCGGCGCTGGCAGGGCAGTTCCTGACAGGGCACTACCCCACGCGTGCCTACTTGGCAAGGTTTCAGCTGGCGCCTTCCCCCATCTGTGATGCGTGTGGGTGCCCAGACACAAGGGCTCACCTTTTGCTGGAGTGCACCCGCTTCAGCCACATCCGGGAGGGCCTTGCTACCTGGCTTCGCGAGGAGTATGACGCGCGGACTCGACAGGCTGGGGAGGCTTGCCCCAGGTGGGAGTGGGACTTCTTGACGGGCTCTCCGCGGGGCAGGCTCTGGCTCTCCCGGTTCCTGTGTGCGACCAGGAGGGGGCGTGGGAGATGGGACGACCTTGAGGCCACGCTGCGCCGGGAGCAGGGGTGTCGTGCGGCCCAGGGGAGTGCTGGAGCGGGCGACTTGGATGCGGACGAAGACGTCATGGAGGACGAGGACGAGGACGAGGACGTTTAGATGTGACGGCCGGACAGCTGTGGAGATTGAGGATGCGGTGGCTGCGGAGGAGGAGGACGACAAGACCGATGAGGAAGGCCCGCAGGCTGGCTCTCATGTCTTTTTTGTGGGAGAGGCCACTTCTTTTCTTTCTTCGTTTTTCTGTTTTCCTTTGCTTGCGGGGGCGTCTCCAGTGGCTCAGGAGTTCTGAGTGTGGGTGTTTTTCCGGGGCTTTGGGAGCTTCTTTTATTTTTCTCTTGCCTTCTTGTACGTTTGGGGTGCCTCAGGAGTTCTGAGCGCGGGTGTCCTTCTCGGGCTGGGGGTTTTCTGATCTGAGTCACGGACATTGGAGTGAGACAATGCCGGAACCAAAGACAGAACATGGCTTCAAATGGCTCCACATGGCCTCAGATGCCGCGGAGCTCGGTTAATGTAATCAAACCGGATTTCAACAACACACACACACACACACACACACACACACACACACACACACACACACACACACACA
>CAJHUC010000036.1:0-13482 GCA_905146915.1 Ostreobium quekettii
TGTGGAGGGTCCAGCCGTGTCCTCCCGGACTTTGTCACCTCCTTGCCCATCCCGGGCTTTAACCTCACCAACCGAAGTTGGTGTCCCCTCCCGGGGTGTATCGATCTCCTGCCCATCCCGGGCTTGTCCTTCCCCCTGCCCATCCCGGGCTTGTCCCTCCGATTCCTCAGCCTCCATGGAGGAGGCCGGGGAAGGGCTCCGGCGTCTCGTGCTCTCGCGCGCTCCCAGGTGGAAGCGTGGCCTCCACCCTCAGGCGGCTCCGAAACCAAATGTTACGAATAGGATGTGGGTGTGGGGTTCCTGCCCTCTTTGAGCCGCGGACCCGCCTCGCCGGGCACCTAGGTCCTTACAGGGCACTTAGGCGGGACCACCCCTCCTACTCCCGTATCCTAATATGGATAAAGGTTACATTGGGTGAGGAATAGTACGTGCCTTGGGCAGGGCGTCCCCCACACCAAGGGCCATTAGTAGGACGTCTCCCACATCAGGCTGGTGCGCGTAACAGCCTCTCGCAGATCAGTGCGCAGACCCCCAACCCACGCCCTATACCACATGTTCTCGGTCGCTTTGGCCGATCGAGACACCAATTCGCGGAACCGGCCAAGGTACTCCTTGACCGATTCTTTCCCACCTTGCCGGAGACTCTTCAGAGAGGCACTGATTCGCTCCTCTAAGTCGTCCTCAGCGAACCGCTCGATGAACTTTTCCTTCACCTCCTCCCATTCCCGCTCTCCATCCTGCATCCATCGAGCTAAAGACCGCGCCCATCGCGCGGCCTCTCCTTCCACGCAAACTGTCAGCAACGCAATCCGCTGCGCGTCTTCGAAGATGGCGGATGCAACACATACTCCCTCAAAGTGGAGCATCCACCCTTCGGCATCTTCACCTCCCGCCTCCCCAGAAAATGGGCGGGGACGGATCTTCATGGCGCCCTCCTTCGGCGCTCCCCGGCGTGCCGCGTGCTCTCACTCCGCTTCCGCGCCCGTCCCGGCGATGGAACCAAAAACTGTCGGCCTTTGGGCGGCTCAATTGCGCAATGAGCCTTTGGGCTGCGGCGACCCCGTGGGTACGGGAGGCATTCACGACGGCCACGCGTGGGGAAGACAGGTCTGTCACTCACGATCCGAACCCATCGTTACAAATGAAGCGAGTGGTATTTATAGTGCGATGGTGTGACAGTTCATGAGTTGCTGTCTCCAGAATGCCCACTCTAGCCACTTTCACGAGCTGGCCGGGTTCGTGTCCCTTTCACACACCGAATTTCTATTCCCGCCGCCCTGACCAACTATGATCCATTACCGACTAGCCCAGCAGCTACCCGCGTACACTACCCACTCCCACACTCCCTCACTCCCACACTTCCTCAGCTCCTATTCCCGCCGCCATCCCCAACTATGATCCAATCCCAAAGCCGTCCCCGTTCGTTCACTATAGCCAATTCCCCTTAATTGGCTCCCCTATCATACGTACAGCCCCACTCCCCACAATAGCTGACCCTCCGTCGGATGTAATGGCTCATTATCCGTGTAAATTGAACGCGTTTAACGGTTTTCATTTGACACTACCCGGCTGCCATTGAATAGCATCCCACTGGTTCAGTTTTCTGGCGCATTGCTGTTGATGGAGGACCAATGATTAAGCAGCACTTCTCCCAGCCAGTTTCAAGGCCAATAACATGTTCCCTTTGCTTTAAGTTCGTTCTTTCTTTAATTGTCCTTTTCCCGGGAACTTTAACAGCTGGCTGCTACTGGCGAACCCCATGTCCATGGGTTTGAGTCGCTGACCATCGCGTTGTTACAACATTGATATCCCATTGCATCAACACGCTCTACAGACACGAACTCTGAAGGTTTGCGTTGATACAAGGGCCTATCAATGGTGCATCAAAGCATGCCAAATTTCTGACTGTATCTCCGGGCCGATAAATGGATCGTTGAAACAGCATTGCTGGAAAACTGCTTGTTAGGGAATGCTGCATCAGGATGCCTTGTTGGAGGGCTGATAAACGCCGACGCCAGGAGCCATTGCCTCAAGCGTAGTCCACCAATATTGAGGGCCATTTTTTCAATGACCCCCTTGCTTCAGCCCTCATCAACATTGCATCAATGCCTGCCGAATTTCCGGATGACACCCAGGGATTGCTTTTGACGCAGAGACCCCCTGCAGCAATACTCCGCGACGAGGATCGCGCAGCACAACTGGGCTCGAGCCTACACTGCGAGTCCAAAGTAACCACACGGCTGCTTGCTGTCCCCGTCGAGGATCTTCATCTCACTGACACACCCATGTAAACGGTGACTGGGTCTCCTTGCGGCCGTCATGACCCTCAAGATCGCCAGGGGCCCCGTCGCCCGTCCACTCGGCCAGCTGGTGATCCACAGACGCGCAGTACACGCCCAAAGTACCGGATTCCAGTACAGGCACCCGGCGCAAGGGGGCGAGCCCCTGAAGTACGACATGCGGGGCGCCACCCTGTCCCCCGACCCTTTCAGCAATCTGCCCCCACTGGATACGGCAGCCTGTGACCAGCCAACGTCGGCCCCGCGGGCCCAGGCGAGAACCAATGGCCATCAGTACTTTGGTACGTGCCTGATGCGCCGCTGCCCTTTCCCTGCAGGTGGGCGCCTGCCTCCGAGACCGTCCTGTGGCCTTCCCAGTTTGTTCCAGTCGGACGGACGCCCCCGTCAAAAGATTCTGCCCGCTGGGGCGCTGCTGATCGGCTGTCGACGTAGCAGGATCCGCAGAAATAGCGACGTCGGTGGCGGTCTTGCCCGGGGAAGGGGAACGCGCACCTTGGCCCGGGGCCCACTCACTCAGCCTCTTTTTTCCTTCCCCCCCCCCCCAACCCTCCACCTCCCCCGGTGCCTGCCTTTGCGCAGATTGCCCCGCGCGCCGATCTCAGGGCGTCATTCCGAGGGGAAGATTGCGCGGACATGGCGGGGGCCGTCGGCCTGGGTTGCAGCGGATGGGCCGGTCGGCCGATCTGCCCGGTGAGGAACTCGGCAGCCGAGCGGCGCGATCTCTGGCGGCCGCGCGAAGCGCCTTGGAATCAATTGCCGCCGGAGGCGAGTTTGCCGCTCCCGAGCGCGGGGCGTCAAAAAACTGGGGCGAGCCACGCTGTTGGGAGACAATGCGGACCGGCGCCCCTCGAGACGGAGCCGCCGCGGACTGGCTCGAGGGGCGGGCGGCATTTTTGGATCGGGGAACGAGGCATGGGGGTGGAGATTGGGCTCCCGCGGACGGGCTGGATCTTGCGGTGGGGAGAGTGGCGGGAGCCCGCGGGGGGATCGGATTGGCGGGCGGCGGGCGGGGCCGGCGCAGGGGAATGAAAAAATGCGGGCGGTCGATACGCATTGGGGGCTATCGGTGGGTGGCGGAAAATTGCGCAGGGGGGGGAGGAATGCGGGCATTGGGCGCTGGTGGGGAGAGGTTGGATGGGGACGCTGGTCGCATGTTGTTTTTTCGCGCGCTTTGGACGGGGATTTTCGGCGCGAGATTGATCGCTGGGGGGTAACGTGGCGTGCTGGCTTGGGTGCGTGGGGCGCCTGCTGGCCGTTGTGGCTCGCCGGCGCCACAGGGGCGGCTTGTCGACCCGGCGGGGGTGCTTGTACATGGAGCCAACGCTTTGGCTGGCGTTGCCGCGGTCGGCGCCAAATCCGTCACCGATGTAGTTTGGGACGCACGTTGAGCTTAGTCGCGCCGGTGGACGGGCATGGCGGCTGCTGACGTTCCCAAATCGGCAGATCCAGGTTTGATGCGATGTCAGCGGGCGCCGGGGGTGGGTTGGTTTGTTGGGGGTGGGGTGGTCATAGGGGGGAAAAATATTACTGCCTGCACCAAATCGGTGACTGCTTGCACCAAGTCACGTGACACTTTGTCCTAACCTCAATTTTAGGGTTAGGTTTAGTTCCAGGGTGAGTTTTAGGGTTAGGGTTAGGGTTACGACAGGTTTAGGTTTAGGGTTTAGGGTTTAGGGTTTAGGTTAGGTTAGTTTGGACGTAGTTGGACTTGATGTGCACGTGACTTGGTGCAAGAAGTCACCGATTTGGTGCAGCCAGTAATTTTATGCCCATAGGGGGCGTGTGTTCCTGTAAAATGTTCAACCCTTCCGCATCAGAAAATTTCACCGTTACGCTTTTTTGCTCCGCATTTTGTTTTTCAGAGCGTTGTTTGATTTTTTCACGTTGCTGCGCAGAGAAGGCCAAGATTTGCGCTGCTATTTATATTAATTTCTCTGCAAGAAAAGGCCAAGCGTTACGTTACTATGTGGAAAAGTTTAATTTTTTACAATAGTCCCTCTGTCTTTTCCTTGAGGATCCCTTCTTCTTCCGCTGACAAGGCCATCGCCGGTCAGAGGGTCAGTGATTTTTGAGTTTAGGGTGTCCGAAACAAGAAGGGGTCTTCGCAGAAAAGACAGAGGACAGGGAATTGGTCGCGCTGTCTTTTCCGTCGAGATCCCTTCTTGTTTCGAACACCCTAAACCTAAAAAACCGCTGACCCACTGACGGGCGATGGCCTTGTCAGCAGAAGAACAAGGGATCCCCAAGGAAAAGACAGAGCGATTAATAAAATTTCGAGACAGAGTGACTAATTTCATGCCAATAATCGGCGGCGGGCGCGGCCTGTTCGGTGTGTGCCTCGGTGCGTCACGTTCAAGCCGCGCTCGCTCGGCTGAAACTGCAAGTTCTCCTAGCAGTTTTGTTGCCGGGGTTCTGGGCGCACTCATTACTAAGATCTGGCTTCCTTCACCAAGAACAATGTACGGTTTCAGGAAAACCACTGCAACGTCACTTGGATGACTGTCCCAGAACGGCAGCGCGTGGGTTGACGGTAGTGCGGTGAACTGTCTGGCACAATGGCGGCACTTTGGGAATTGGAGAATCGGAGAGCTGCAACGGCCGTGCAAAGTCAAAGAAGAGTGCCCTGCGGGCGGTGCGGTTTGAAGCTGCACTCACAGATCGTGCGCTACTTTCAGCTCGTCAAATAAGCTTGACAGGGGCGGAAATTGCTTGACATGGATGGCTTGGCGCTGGTAGCACAATGCCGTTGACAATGAAAATAATGACTTCGCCGATCACGCCGCGAGACGACCTCTGAGACGCCCGACTGCCCGTTCCTGCAGAATCAACAATGGGACTACCCTTTGGCAAGGCAGTTTGGCGGCGCGGCGGGAGACAGAATGTGGGCATCTGAGTGGGGATCGAACTTCGCCGATCGCCGAGGCTGCTGCACTTCGCCCGTGGTGGCTCGCCCGGACGCCTGTGGGGCCTCTGTCACCACTACCATGGACGACCTGCTGGCGCGAGCGCTGCTGAAGGTCGCGTCTGAGGAGCAGATGCTGGCGGCCGGCCACGCGAAGGCGCTGATGGCGATGGCTGCTGAAAGGCACGAGGAGCATCGGACCCGTGGAGGGCGCGGGCGGCGCCGTGACGCCCTCTGTGGCCTGAGGCCCACGGCGCCATCGACGGGGACCGACGGTAAATGCTTGTACAACTGGTGGAACATGCGCACCGGTACACCAGCGCACGGTGTTGCGCACGCTTCCGTTTAAGGATCAAGTTGCGTTGAACCGCTGAAAGGGCGCAAAAAAAAGCGCAGATTTTTTAATATGGCATTTATATTCATCAGTTGATGAATAAGATGAACGAGGGAGGAGGAAACATGCTCCCAAGCATGAAACCTTGCAGATAGTGGTGAACTGACACGAAAGTTGTTGACGTTGCTTTGTTTGCGGCTGAGTGAGGCTGACAGTTCAGGGCTAGTAGATGGGCAGTGCTTGGGCACGGGCACAACGCATGGTGCTCAAGTGAACTGACAGTCAGAGGCTGCCCTTTGGAGCCAAAGCGGTGTGTCGCCACAAACATCCGATACCCTTCATGTCCGAACATGAAGGTCATGAAGCTCACTTTGATGTTTTAGGAGTCTGGGGCTGGGGTTGTTTTAGAGATTTTAAGGCAACCGCACCCATTATTATCTTCAGTTCCGGAAATGATATATATTGCAGAAAACTCTGCGTTGCGCATTTGCGACATCAATGTATCGAGGGAACAAGACAGTGCATGGGCACGGCGGGCTCCTCAGCTAACAGATGCATGGGGCCAGGAGGGATGGCGCGCTCAGATGAGGGCTGCTATAATAACAACTGCTTTCTTTCTATTCCTAAATATTGCAACATCCTGGAATGACAAAGGCTGCGCATTGTGAACGCGGAAAAAAACTGTACTGGCATTTTCTATTCCGAAATATTGCAACATCCTGGAATGACAAAGGCTGCGCATTGTGAACTCGGAAAAAAACTGTACTGGCATCCTTGAAGTCTGCGAGAAACAGTGCAAGTCCAAGTCCCTCGTTGCGTCGTCGACACATACATATTTCGTACATAGCAAAATCGTGTATGGGCATGTCCTGTCCTTCAAATTTCATCAGCCCAAGGGCTCCTTGATCTGGTTACCAATGGCGTGCACTCGCGTGAGGCGTCGATGGAGCGCTGAATTGTATTTTGCTTGTGTCAGGGCTTAGAGATGGGGATAATTGCATGGAGGACCTGGTCCAAGGCATAACGGGGGCTCGCCTTCTGAAGAACGGGTAGGAGTTCTCTATCGGGGGCGGAAATTTACGGTTGCGAAGATTGCACGGCTTGGTTGGAAACAGCAGGGAGGAAAGTACAATACACTATTTTCAGCAACTTAACTGAAGCATGGATCTATACACTCTAAAGAGCTGTCTGAAAAGGAGAACCATTTTGGAGTTTTGGGGGGCATTGATCTAGTACGACTGCTATATTTATAGAATTCGGACTGCGTTCCTGAGATGCTGGCGCTGCTAAAATTCACAGCGTGGTGCGCTTAAAATCCATGCCATACGCCGCGGGAAAACAAACTTCATTTCGGTTGTTTCGCTTGCCTAATGATTCAGCTGTTATGCGGGCACATGAAAAGGAGAGAAATAGCAATGTGATGCCATGGCTCCGAGTGTTGGCTGCAATTGCTGCAGTGCATGAAGTTGCATCTTCCACTGGGGAAAAAGGGGCCAAGAAGCACGTGTACGAAGTTTATGGGTTTGGGTTATTTCCGTGTCTTTTAGCGCGCTGAACACTGACGAAATGCATATATGTCCGCCCGCAAAAAGTGTTATCTGGTGCTTTTTTTCTTGTGTTCTGTGCATAATGTTGCCAAAGGTCGCCGTACTGCACCCCACCCATTGATGCTTCCTTTTCTCCCGGTTCCAGGTCCGTCGAGGTCCGCACGACCCTGTTGGTAGCAGGATTCATCATAGGTGAGCAAATCTATCCATTGCATTCCATAAGAGAGGGGGCATTGCTGCTAGATAGAAGGAGCATCGCTATAAATGCTACAGATTGCTATAGGTTAGAAAGAAGGAGTATTGCTGTTATTTGCTATATAGTTTCGGAATTCAGAAATCCAGAACGTACGCCAACGTTTGCAACGTTTTAAATGGCACTGAAATGGATGATGACTTGTTGGATGCCACGTGCGGGAGGCCATGTTTCCGGGGTTCACATGGTGTTAGAACATGCTTGCTGAGTCTGTTGCAGCGCCCTAACGTTTTCACAATCGGCACAGAATCGGCACAGAATCGGCACAGAATTATGTGGGAATATCGCGTGCGTGTCGCCTTTGCAAGGACTCTGCCGCAGCGCCTTCAGCTCAGTGTACTTCGGTATTGGGCTTCAAGACAGCCGGAATAAACTGCTGCCGTGTGTGACAGGCTCTGGAGGCAGCTCAATCCGTGAAATCGTTGAGAGGACAGGCGCCGAGATATCTTCGTGGATGCTGCCAAAGTCGCCAAAACGCAAAGCCGGCGGTAGAGTCCGCGTGTTTGCCATCTCGGTGCGCACGCTCGCCTATTTTCCATGTTGTCCCTGCCCGCCCGTCTCGATGAGTTGAGACACAGACCTTTTGGTGCCGGTGAAATTACGCGCTGCAAAACGTCTTTGGGTGCCTGCGAAATTAATGAAATATTTGCCATTGATTCAACGTGGCGCGAGCATGAGAAAATAGTCCGCGCGAGGACCCTGGAATGTGCTTGAATGCGACGAAATAACAAGAACCCCAATTGTTTGTTCCTAAACGTATGGAGGCCCGCTGCGAAGAGACGCCCTTAACTTGTTTAAATTTTCAACGCAATGTTGTTTTATTCGACGCGTGCACAAGGGGGCCGCCTTGCTTGCGTGAAACAGCTCGTCATGTCGAGGTTGTTTCGGGGACCTTGAGATTTGATCTGATGACGTCACGCACTCTCTTCCTTGCAGGGCTCGCCCCAGTCAATCAGGCAAGCCCTCTCCATCTTCTTGGCCGCAGTGTCTCGCTACAAGCAGCTGGTTGAGGGGAGTCACGCTGGTGAGGCGTTGAGAAAGTAGCACAAGTAGACGCTGATAAAAGTCGAAGAGGCGCTCTAACGCAGCTCATTAAAACGTATGAGAAGTTGAAAAATTGCATGAAAAGGGCGCAAACATGCTGCGTGTGTTCATGTGCAATTGGGCATTATTCGCATAACTGGGTCGAAAAATGGCATAAGTGTCCAACATCACCCCAATTGGGACGCTTTCTTGAGTCTTGGTATGTGGAAGTCGGTGATGAGCAGTGTGCCGTGCATTGCAACGGGTCGGAGTTGAGGATCCCTCACCGCGTTGTTTGGCCATTTATTGCAATAACCTCGTTCATCGGCAATTCCATGATGCGACCAAGCCGGAGAAACTGTGGGGAAGCCGGAGAAACTTTGGGGGCGCCGTCGAAACACGGGGCCGTTTGATGCCCTCATCTGCCCAGCGTTTCCCAGACAAAGAGGGTGGGGTGTGGGGTGAGGGGTGTGGGGTGGGGTCTTTGCGGCACCCTGCGTGGCCGTTTCATGCTCATCACGATGGCTCCAAAGCACGCTGCAGCGTAACAAGACATGAGGTACGCAGTGCTAAGCCCCTGATGGTGCGGTGCATTCAAGATTGTGGCCAAGTTGTTACTCAAGAATTTATCAAAGATCGCCCGAATGATTTCGTTACAGGTGTAAACAGTTGAGTGTGCTTGTCCGCGGGGTCGGACTGGCCACATGGATGCCGCGAGTAGCTTGCAACCGGCCGGAAATGTGCTGGTTTGATGAAATGGGTTGCCTGGAAATTTGTGTGATGACGTCACTGATTTTTTATAGGGCGCCGAGTGGATGCCATCCAGACGGTGGAGGGCGTGGAATTCCTGTATTTACCGCCGCCCAAGAGCAAGGTCCCGCACGCTGCTGGGGCCACCATGTGACATTGATGAATGACGGCCCTGTCCAAGGCCCTCGACTTGCAGCAGGGTTGTGTAACGAATATTGCGTATGTGCAAACGATTACGGAAGGGAACGCGGCGGGGGCGCGTGACGTGTGTGCGGTGGATTTGCGACGGTTGTACGGTGATCGTCCGGTGGCACTGGGACCGGGAGACATGCTGATCTGGATGCGCGTCAATTAGGTGCCTACCTGGTGCCCTCAATGAAAGGAAGTTGACTGACTGATGCGTGGCGCCTTGATGTCGCGTGGATCCCGTTTTTTTGAGATGACAGCGTGGGCATGTGCCGGCTGCGTGGTGGGGGAAACCCAATTTGCCATACTTTCGACTCAAAAACAAAATTCTGAAATGGATTGTTGCATTGTGAATCTCTACCGTCTGAAAGCGCGACTCGATGGCGCAAGGGCCGCGGCACAGCCGCGGCGCAGTTTGGAAATGCTCGGGGGACAAATGGGTACTGTGTTGGGGGTGAGTCCGGCTTTAGAGGGCGCGCGTACAATAATGTGTGACGCCATTAGACGCCGGCATAGGCATGTTGCATGTTCTGACGACCGAAAGGAGCAGCGGTTGGCGTGGGGTGCGGTCGGCCTGGAGTGTCGTTTCCCGGGGAGCGAAAGAGGGAGAAAGAATGGTGACGGCTTAGTCAGTAGGTAGGCTGGAGATCGCTCGTCGTCAGTAGAATCGTAGAAGAGCTGAAACTGGTGAAATCGGCAACTGTTGCGAACTGCCTCTGAATAGCCATTGTTTTCTCGAGGCTGGGGTCTACTCAGGCCGTGTACATTTGGAGAATAAGGCATCTTGACAGCAGAACTGGAGGCCAGCCCTGAGTACCGCTTCGTTGTATATTTTGTTGCCAGGTGTGCGGGCTGACGGCCCGGGGAACGGGGGATAAGATAATTTATGCGGGGGGTGTTCGTTGCGAAGCTCCCCTTGAGAGATGCGACGCGAAACACCGGAATGAACAGGGCAGCTGCAAATGGGAGCGCAGGTTGATGCGCCCATTAGGCTGCGCTGTGAGTTGATGATTTGCTGACAGCGAATTGCCACTCGCGCCTCCGCGGCGGCCGCCAGAGGGGAGAGGAGTGGCAAAAAGGGTGTGGGAAGGGAACTCGGAGCAGTCGGTTGAACGCTTGCTTCTGGAAATCTCGTTCTAAACTGTGAGGAAGAGGATGGATGAATGGAAGAATGACATGGTTGCTTTAATGAACGCAGGAAGCTATTCGCGTTGGAGCCTTTGGGTGTGCCGGCGCGCGCGCGTGTGAGGCTCTGAGAGAAATTGCTTTGCAAACGTTGGTGTGATGGAGAACGAGTTGAGCGATGGATCACATTGCAAAGTTCACAATGCGGAATGTCGGCTATCGTTCGAGGGTTGCGAAGAAGACGCAGGCTGCATAGTTTGTCTCGACGCGTGCAAGACACGCGCAAAGGACAACACATTTCCTTATCCTCCCCTTTCCTACGCACAACACCACCCCGCTGAAACCCCCCTTTTGTGGTGCAAAATGGCCACTGAGTTGCGGGTGCACAAGTCGCTTGAACAATTCATCCTCAATCTCGAAACAACTTAATGCCAACACCCTGTGGTTTGCTCTGGTGCTCTACCAACACGACAATGTTGTCATGGAGGGCCTATGAATTGGTCACGATTCAAGACATTTACGTTTGGGAACGTGCATGCAAACCAAAAGTGATCTTCTGAAGACGTGGCTCGTTGGGAACAGGGAAAGAGCACCAACGCGGCACAGCTTTCCTGAGAAGGCGAGAAGGTGAGAGTGGTTTTCGCAAGGGCCACATTTCCGAGCTCACATCAGTTGCGACAAAACGCGACCCATTCACTTGTTGTTTGAATTGTATTCTGGCGCAAAAATATCGGCCGCACACGGAATATGCGTCCATTGACGTACCAGATTCAAATTGTTCCTGACAAGTTCGGCAACTTGATCAGCGGTGTGAAGGCTTGTGTGAATGCGCGAGGTAATCTCTTCGACTACTTGCGTGAGTTAAACATTTTCGGCTCAGCTTTTTCTCGATCTGTATTCCAACCCCACAGCCTCCCATGTCTGACCAATCTTCGCGACTCTTTCTTCTCCTGTACTTTCCTTTCTCCTTTTAACAGCCGTGCCGGTTTCCTTGGGCCATACCAAGCAGAGCATACAGTTGGCACGGTGGTTACGCTTCACTGGTCAATTACACAAGTGATCAACTCAAAGAGACGGTGGTCAATGGACACTGCAATGTGTGGCGCTGTCGTAATATTTTCGTGTTGAACGGACTGGATGGATGGCTTGGCAAGGGAACATCGCTGTTTGAAATCTGTTGATGATTCCGTTGCCTCCTTCCTGTTCCTGGAGCGCCGCCACTCGACGGCCTCTCACCGAAGGCGAACCAATTAGCGACCTATCCAAGCAGCCCGCATCTTTGCCAGTCGTCAATGCAGTAAATCGAATAAGCTTCCCCCCCCCCCCTTCCCCCCTTTTTTTTCATGTTGTTTCTCTCTGTGCTGCCTGTGCTGTGTGCTCTTCTTCTTGCATTGGAGAATCCACATCATCTATATACAGCATGGAAAAGAGTCTCATGCGCACTTGCTCACAACGGGGTGCCCTTTGTATTCCCCGTGTCCCTTTTCGGGAGCGCAGCGAATTTGCCCGCCAGCCGTAGCCTCCACACCGCGTCATCCTTTTCGCAGGCCATTTTTGCAGCTGTACACAGCGGAGCCCAACCCAACACGCACTTGCCATCAAGGCCCGTGTTCCTCCCTGGAGACGACCTCCTTCCCCTGCCCCCCTGCCCCGCATCCTCCCGGCCACTTCTCCAATTTTTTAAACCCGCACCCCAGTACTTTCCATTCCGCTGCAGCCCGCTCCCGCTCCCGGCGCCCCCCTCCAAGGCCCACCGCCAACACGCGACCGCGGTCACGGTCAGCGCGCCCAACCTTCCTCACCTCCCTCGCCTCTCTTCAGCGATAGCCGCGCGGCGCCATCCGCATCCCAGGGGCCCGCCGCCCGCCGGGCCCTCCGCCCGATCCCGCCGCCGATCTCGGCGAGGCCCGCGAGGATGAAGCTCTCCATCGAGGTGGAGATCCAGCCCGAAGAGGTGGCGCTCGCCACGGAGCTGTTCAAGTTGCTCAGGCGCGTGCGCCGTGACGCCCCGTGGCGGTGCCGCCGGCGGGCCGCGACCCTCTCGTGCGCCTCCGGGCGCCGCGATCTCTCAATTGGCCCACAATCCGATCCTTCCCATGCATTTTCTTCAAGGACGCCACACCGTGCCCAGCGGTGCAGAGCGGAATGGCCGAACCGCGCTGAGCGGTGATGCCTTGCGAGTTTCCGGAGCCGTTACGCAACCGGCGATGAGTATACATCTTTTATGCCCCCTTGACGACGCCTGGCCGGTTCGCTGAACGCTGTGTTGTTGCTCGGCCATCCCGCAGGTCGCTGGCGCAGGAGGTGGGCGCTTCGGCGCCCGCGGTGAAGGATCCGGGGGCGGTGCTGCGCGGCCTGATCGAGAAGCTCGTGGACCCGTCGCGCCTAGACCAGGTCTGCGGCCCGGGGCCGGCCACCTGCTTCCATCCCGCTACCAGTACATTGTGCGGTTCCGGGGCCGTGGCGCCCGGGAAGCGAACGAGCAAACCTCTAAGGGGAGGGGCGCGGAGCGATCGCTCTCAGGAGGCTAGGTGGCCGATACCATCGCCGAAATCGCAGAGGATGTCGCCTAGGGGAGCGCTTGGAGGGCCTGTTGGGTCCTTGGGGTGGGCCGTTGACTGTGTCGCGCGTTCCCCACGCCGATTGGCCATGCCCCGTGATGCCCGAGGCCGTTGTTTTAGGCGGAGAGGGGAGCGCGAGGAGCCACGGGTGCCGTCCTCTCCTGCGAGAGGCTTTTGGCTCGTTCGTTCGCGTTTTGTGGAAGGGGATGAGTATTTCGCGGCTTGCAAGTCAGAGTCTCCATATATGTGTATAGCAGTGCACTGCGCTGACCCCCGCGGGTGTCAATGCAGTGCCTGGAATGATCCTGTGGCGCAAGAGCTCGTCGTTGCGTCGCCGGCCGAGGTGGGCCGTCCCCCTGGGGCGAAGGTGTGCTTGTTGGTGGGGCAGGGCGCATGTCAAGCGATGTGCCCCCACACCCCCCGCCCCGGGAACCGTTTTGCGAGGTTCTCTTCTTCGGTGTTGAAGAGGATTCAGTGCCCTTCCAGCGCGAAAGGAAGGGC
>CAJHUC010000037.1:0-55144 GCA_905146915.1 Ostreobium quekettii
CCCGCCGCCGCCGCCAATCAGGCGAGAGGAAAGGGAGGGGAGGGGCGTCGCAGAAGCCCCAACATCAGCCTTGCTCCGAAACCAACTGTTGCGCACCTATTGCGTGCGCCCCAGGACCTGCCCACGAGGGGCACGCGGAGAGCGAGCGAGGAACTCAATCGGAATCTTACATTTGGAAGCGTGAACCACAAATATAGTCAGGTGTTCATTTACCCAAAACAGCAGTAAATCAAATTATAGACACACTATCCCCTAGTGTATCTAGTAAACCCAATTCTCACCCCAATATCTCAGTACAACATAATGAAGTGAAGTCACCAGTACAACTGGATCCACCAGAATTCACAACATTGTGGGTGTGGAACTTCTGCCCTCTTTGAGCTACGGACCTGCCTCACTGGGCACCTAGGTCCTTAAGGGGACCTAGGTGGGACCACCCCGACCTACTCCCATATCAAATAGTATCATGTAATCTGGTTGGAGCGTTGTTACTATATCTTGGGCAGGGCATCCCCCACGCCAAGAGACCATTGGTAGGGCATCCCCCACATTAGGCTAGTGTGCGTAACATTTATCCCCCTCATGTAGGTAGAACGTCCCCGCCCCAGCGCGTTGATATGGCAATAGATGCATGCTAGGCTCGTGAGCCTGCTGTGTGTGGAAATTGGTTATGCATCTCGTCACATGCCAAGTAAACTATATTGGACAAACGCGGAATGAATAGTGAAGAAAAAGAGTGGTTGTTACATGAAAAGTGTTCCTGCAAACAACTCTCATTAAAACTCTTCCTTCAACTTACGGGCTGGAAAATCGTTTCTAATCTATAATGCACAAATACTACCTATGGCCTCTCGGCCTGCTCAAGTCCAGAAAATGTTTAAGACATGCAGGGATCACCCTACATATCCCCCCGTACCACCAACCCCAGCTATCCGTGCGCGACCGCGTCCACACGGGGCGTAGCTGGGGTGCCGGCCTTAACCGCGCCCACGACCAGCGGTAGTCACCAATGGGCCATCGCTCTGGACTCTCTCACCATTCATGATAGCAATAGATATAACATTCATATACCCAAATTGCGAGTGGGACCGGCTTCCTCAATAACCGGTGTTCTTCTGCGCCCACCGCAGTATTGCCTACCATATACAAAACACAAATATGCTCACATCAATGTGTACATCTCGTACTATGACCAGGTTGCATATTTGCAATAGGAATTCTGCTATTCTCAAATGTTTGAACCATTTCCTGTGCATTGGCAACTGCTTTTGCTAATTCCCAGCTGTTATGCTCATGACTATAACCCCAACCATTTGACAAGGTACTCTATAGAGTCCTGTCTATGGATACGTTTTTTAATTCTTTTATC
This sequence comes from Ostreobium quekettii, assembly GCA_905146915.1. Taxonomy (NCBI): domain Eukaryota; kingdom Viridiplantae; phylum Chlorophyta; class Ulvophyceae; order Bryopsidales; family Ostreobiaceae; genus Ostreobium; species Ostreobium quekettii. The sequence continues at coordinate 1,370 of CAJHUC010000037.1, forward strand.
AAGGATGCGTTCGACTTCATACTCCAGTTCCCCTTTAATCTTGATAGGGACTGGGGGTGGTTGTACTCTGCCACTAGCCTTATAAGGCTTGAGTTTCGATACATGGAAAACCGGATGTATCTTACTCATGCTTTCTAGAAGTTATAGTCCATATTAGGGTTGGTACCCAGGGTGGCAAAACCGGACCAGGGTACCCAGGGTTTCCGGAACTTGGGTACCCGGGTGTACCCGAGTAACCCGGGTACACGCAGTACCTGGGTACTCGTGATTGACCGGGTACTCGGGTACGCCCAGTACCCAGGTCTGGGTATGTACCCGGGTACGGAAAGATGCTCCCCTGCGCCGACGTAGCGCTGGCTGGCCGCGCTCCGCCGCGCTTGGCCGGTGGTTGTTTAATGGAGTCCACAATGATGACGGCACCCCTCACTTGATGTTGTCTTCCATGAACCGTGCGTTTCTTCTGGAATGCTCTGGAAAGGGCTGGATGCCCTTTGGTCAACGATCGCGTTGACCAATCCTGGCCTCCCCCACTTCATCACTTGGTATCGACCAAGCAACACCATGTCGATATTCCAACCCGTCAGATTCCCTGATTCCGGCTTGCTAGCGCCCCCCGATCGACCAAGCAGCACCACGTTGATATGCCCACCCATCGGATTCCCCGATTCCGGCTTCTTGGCGCCCCCATATCGACCAAGTGGCACCATGTCCACGTCCTAACCTATTATATTTCCCCATTCTGGCATGCCGGCGCCCCCAGATCTCCAAATGCACGGCCCAAACAGTATGTGGAGAGCATTGGCGCCGAGCACGATTGCGGACGTAGCCACATAGTATGGGCGGGGGCGACCTTCACGCAAACCAGCGCCATGCGAAGCTATACACCGGGCGACCGCTGGTCAAACGTGCAGTACCCGGGTCCATACACAGACCCATGTACTGGCAGTACCTGGGTAATCCGGGTACCCGCTAGTACCCGCCTGTACCCGGGTACGTACCCGTACCTGTTACGAACACCGGCCTGATGTGGGGGACGCCCTACTAACGGCCCCTTGGTGTTGGGGACGCCCTGCCCAAAGTATGGTGAAATATACCCAACCCGCTTAACGATATTATACGATATAGGAATAGGTTGGGGTGGTCCCGCCTAGGTCCCCGTAAGGACCTAGGTGCCCGGCAAGGCGGGTCCGTGGCTCAAAGAGGGCAGCAGCCCCACACCAAAAACCTTCACATAGCATTTGGCTTCGGAGCCACCTGAGGGTGGCCCACCACGCTGGACCCAAAGCCTAGGCCAGAAGCAAGCTCGGCCCTCCCCGGCCTCCTCCATAATGGAGGCTGAGGATTCAATCTCGTCATCCCGAGAGGGCACTTCAACACCCCATGCGGGGAGACCGACAACTGGGGTCGGTCCACGGGAAGATACAGCCCGAGGGGGCGTGATGGAGGTTGAGCCAGTCTGAGAGGACCAACCAGGGCCTTCGGCAAGCCAAGCGCTGGAGGAGGCTGAAGACCAGCCCATGGCGGAAGCCGAGGCCAAAGAGAGCCAGAAAGAGGCAGCGACAGGGACGATAGCTGCCCTACCACAAGACCCAATAGTGATGGCTCTTCTGGAGAAGATGGCCACATCCGCTGCGGTCAAGGAGCAAGAGGCCCGCGACCGGGACACAGCAGCCCGGATCGCGCAGTTGGAGATCGTTGTGGCCTCTGCGCAGAGGGAAGCCAGGCGGCATGAAATCGCCTTGAAGAAGGCCAAGGACAAGGGCCGAGAGGCCGATGTCGCCCGAGCTTTGGCGGAGGAACAAATAGCCAGCCTCAGCGACCGGCTACACAAGCAGAAGGAGCGCGCACGTGAAGCCGAGGAGCAGATCGTGAAGCAGCCCAAACAACCCGAGAGGGTACTCAGTCCGACGTGGGCAAAGATACCGACGATTCTACGAGCTGAAGGAGGCGAGGACTGGAAGACTGTCTGGCAATCAAGCGTGAAGCACAAGAGCCCCACAGCAGGTGAGGCCTAGAAACGGCAGGCCGAAAGGTCCAGAGTTACGGGCCTACGGGCCGATGTCACAGGCCCTTCGCCCAATGATCCAAGCCTCGCGGCCAATATGCCAGGGCCATCGGGTAGTGGTCCCGTCAAATGGGTGAAGTCGCAAGTGTGCATAAAAACCCCGAGCGATGATGATTGGACCAGTGAGGAGTCGCTCATTGAGAGTGCCCGTGCAATATGTGGGCCAAGTCCGAGCAGGCCGAGAGGCCCGGATTGGAGTCCTCGGAGACTGGCTCTGCCAGAGTGGGGACCGAATGAAGAAGAGTGGGTACTGGAATTTGAACCAAACGCTGACAATCCTTATAGCAAGCACCAAAAATGCCGAGCCGTGTGGACAAGGTTCCACAGTGAACGGCTAAGCGACCTGGATGAAGGCTGGAAATTGGCTTCTGAAAGGTTTGGAATGAGGTTGACCACCGCACAGCTGGTGAGGATCCAACGGTGGTATGGCCCTGGAATGGCGGCTCAGATCGCTCGGGAGGATCCCAATTGGCCGGAAGAGATGGCCTTTGCATTGAGGCATATTCACGAGCCTTGGGATTTGAGCAAAGGCAGCCTTGAGAGGCCAAACCCACAAGATCCCCACTAAAGATGGGAGGAGATTTCAGAGCTATCCATCTTATCTTATGCATCTCCATTACCAAGAGATATATCCACTAGAGCACAAGTGCACAGGATGGAGAAGGAGAGGAGGCATGCACGCAACTGAAAACGATTTGTTCGTTCCCAGCAGCTTGATGAGCGTAAGGCTTGTAGAGATCATCGACGTAGAGAGCAGAAAGCCCTACGTCGGGAAAGGGATAAACAATTAAATCCCAGAAAATAAGAGTAGAAGCGAGCCCGGAAAAAACAGCGGAATGCTGATTTTTGTCGTCGCTTCATGTCTGGAGGCGGAAGCCAGAAGGCCCAGCGGGTTGAACCAGTAGAAATCATAGATAAATTGGATCCCGCTACTTAAGCCAAAGCCTTCGGGTAGCTTGAGAAAGGGTCGACAAAAAGAGCCCCCTGCGAGGAGGAAATGACTCAAATGAAACCCCGATGGGCTGATGAGTCAAGTAGTGGAGACAATGGGGTAACTCGGCTGGCCCGTTTTGCAGCATCGACTCAGCCTGAGAAGGCCCCAAGTCCAAAGAAGACAGAACAACCTGAGAAGGCGTCCAAGCCCAAAGCGGCAGCAATGAAAAACACAGGTAAGATCCCTGACAAAGTTATTAGGAGATCTGAACTTGCACCTCGTATCTAGAAGCAGCCCGAATTTGGTGATTCTGCTGAACATGACGAGGTTGTGTATGTGGGCCCAGCAGGCCCACTAGCTAGTCCTATTCCTTTGGAGCGGAAGGAAATTTTTGCCATAGTGAAAAGACAAGATGAGGCATTAAAGAAGGCCAAAGTTGAGGCTGATAAACAAGCACAGTTGCTGGCCACCTTGGGAAAGGAAGAGTTTGCTGAATTTATGAAGTTCAAGGAATTTCAGTGTACTCAGCAGCAGCAGCCTCAACAGCAGGCTCCAATCCCCCCTCAAGGGGAGAGTAGCACTGGTCAAGTCACCCAGGAGATCAAGTATACAATGGGTAAACCTGACTCTGCCTATCAGAGGCAGCGACAACAGTAGCGGGTGAAGGAGCCCCGACGGGCAATAGCAGGACCAACTCCCAGGGTCCAAATACCTATGGTTCAAGACGTCCATGGATACTGGGACTCAATCGGTGCATTTTGCAATGCCTACAGTGGTGTGTACTGCAAGGGGTACTACCACCTTAGAGGCGGCACGGCACCATACCGTGCAGCAGTCCCACCGGATGCCCTGAGGAGGATACCCACCTATTTACGTCTAAAATTTGAGGCACAACAAAAGTCCTTGGAGATCCACATCCCAGATCTCCAAAAGGCAGCAATAGAGTGGCACGCAGTTCAGAGAACGGGCAAGAGGATACCCCATGAGGGAGACCCACAAGGACAAGTTGTCTCTAGAGTGCCAATCCCTCAGGCACCTCAGCCAGCGCCTGTCACTGCCCGGCCCTATATGATGGGCCAAGCAGGACCAGCGGGAGAGCCGCAGTAGCCCCACACAACGCAACAAAAAATTGCGGCGCTGTAGGCCATATCACTATTCGGTCAGCAGGGGCAGTCCTCACAACAACAGCCACAAATAGTGATGCAGTGCTGACCGACCTCTCCATTCCGTCAGTGGCCTGAGGAGGATGAAGAGGAAGAGGAGCTACTATTCAAAGAACTGCAGCCACAGTACATGCAGGCCCAAGAGCCACCACATCAGGAGCGACTGGCCTCCATTGCCGCGGGCCTCCACATGGCGACTAACGGGCCTCCGCCCCCGCTAGAGGACTACAACCCTTATGGTCCTGGATATCTGGGATTAGGCCAGGATTATTTGACCGCTGCCCAGGAGGTTACTTTTGCTCCTGTGTATCTACACCCCGAGAGGGAAGTTCAGGTGAGCATGCCGAAAATGAATAGTTAAGGCATTAAACCACCTAAGTAGAATGAGGACAAGCAGGCCTTGACAAAGTGGTTGCAGGAAATCATTATGTATTTCAAAACCACTGTTGCACCCCGGAGTCAATGGGGATGGATAGCACTGAACATTCTTAAAGAGTCAGTCAAGCATAGCCTGCTTGCACAACTAGGTCACTTGTGGGGAATGACTATTGATGCAGAAGTGCTGTCAAGGCCCCACTTTCAACTATCATGGGAACAGTTTAAGTATGGGATAGAGACACTTTACGATCACAAATGGTCAGACTTCAAAATTCGATCTGAGATAGCAGCCTTTACAAAGGCAGGGACCTCGGGTCCCGACACCATCAAATACATGCAGCTTTTGGAACAAATATTTCTCAAGTGTGAGAAAGATTTAGATGACTTTTCCAAACTGCATGCATTATTCACAGGCCTATGTCTTGATATTAAGCAAAAGTGCTTGTTAAATAAAGACGATGAGCAATGGACCACTTATGCCAGCTTGAGGGCGCATTTATATAAAGTGGCACCAACATATGACCAGGAATATAAGCCATATGGTTCTCATCAAAATAACAGCCGCATTGGCAAAAATATTACAAGCAGTAACCTTAAAATGAACCGTATCATCCAAAAGCATCATGCTTTGAAGGTTGATAACAGGGAGAAACCCATTCTCCAAACAAAACCCCGAGTTCATGGAGTACCAGTTTGCAAGGTTTCAAATATGGATGCGCAGGGGAAAGCCCAAGCAGATCGTGGCTATGAGCCTATTGAGGCCATCTATGATCCAATGGAGGGCACACCCGTAACAAGTACCTCCCAGCTCAAGGAGACCACCATTGAGGTGTTGAAACGGGCGGGACGATGCTACCAATGCTTCAAGCCATTTTATGCCGGGCATCTGTCCGATGGTACTTGTGAGCAACGCGGTACATTACCACCAATGAAGGTGAGATCCCCACCAATGAAGTGGAGTAAAGGACGTCACAATGTTGTGAACTCAATTTGCCAGCAAGTGCAAAAGAGTAATATGAATAATCACACTTTGAGAGCGCAGCCTGTGAACTACCGGCAAATTGTTGCACCTGCAGTACCTGTACCTAAAGTGACTACAGTGAATGTACTAGCCGGTCTGATCCAACAGATGAGGAGTCTCAATAACTCTACAGCCCGAGAGGGTAGTGATATGCAGTCAGATCATTCTGACCGCATGCTCTGTCATAAACACTTTCAGCACATCCAATCTGTGGTTGCCCACCAGTTTACAATGGATGCTTGCACTAACCCCACAGGGGATAACGCTATGTGTGAACGATTTTGCTCAACTGCAAAGAGCACGCCTGTGGAAAATGCGCACCTTGGTGCATTATCCCAAGGGTACGCGGTTGTTCACTCAACCGTCCATTGACCAATTAGGTTGTATAGCCATGGACAGTATCCTTTGGCCAGTTAATGTGTATTATGAACCCCCCAAAGGGAGTTGCAGGTCAGCGCATTCGTGGAGTGGCGTCTGACCATCCCCAGCTAATATTTACAGGCCGTGTTAGTCATCAGCCCGCATCAATCCTTTTTGACATTGGCACTACGGCACTGCTTACATTACGTTAGCTTGCTGCCGCCGATTAGGGTTACACCCTAAGCAGCTCTTCGTGGCCTCCAATCAGCATTTGCGCTGGATACATCGGTTGCAGCATCTAGCCTGTACCACTCGATAGGTGGTGGATCCTACTGAGTTCTCCACCCCCTCGAGTGTCTCTTAGGACCCTCTTGAGTCGGAGGTTCTCCTAGCAGATGGCTCTGCACTCCCGTCTTTGGGAGTATTCAACGTTTCTTTAACCATCCAAGGATATGAGGACATCGTCCGTTCCATTGTTATTGATCTTTCCGACGACTCTGACATCATTCTTGGTAATAATTGGCTCTATGAGCACGCCGGTGTTATTGACTATAGTCGTGGGCACATTCGTGTGGTTTCCCATGGTTGTGAGGTTATCCTCCACGGTTCCTCGAATATCGCCACTCCTTCCGCACCGCCTTCGGGTGTTTCTTCTGCCCCTCCGACTGTCCGTCGTTTGGGCCACTTGTGTTCTTTTGGCCATGCCCATCGTGCCTACCGGTGGGGTTCACTTCTCCATTTGGTTTTGGTTTGCCAGGTCGGCGATCTCCCTGAGGGGGATGCACCAGGCCCTTTGGCTACAGCCATGACACCGCAAGGTCAAGAGACCACATCAGCCCTTGTCGATCCTGACAAGATCTCTGCATTACTGGAGGAATATAAAGTCCTCTTTCTTGAGGAACTACCTGCTGGCCTTCCCCCAGATCGGGGTGTTGCCTTAACCATTCCCTTAGAAGAAGGGACCAAACTGGTAAAGCAACCAGCTTTCCGGTATAGTCCCAAGGAGATGGATAAAATAAGGGAACAATTGGATTACCTTTTGTGGAAAGGTCCTATTACAGAGAGCAGCACCCCTTTTGGGGCCCCGGTACTGTTTGTACCTAAGCCTGATGGCAACCTCCAAATGTGCATTGACTATAGGTAGAGGTGGCCCCATCTGTCCGTCCCCAACAGAATTTGTTTAGCTCCGTTAAAATTCTGTACAATCAACAGAATTTATGAGGGAGCCACAGAGAGAAAAAGCGTTTTACAGAAACGGGTAGGGCCATACTGACGTCAGCATAAACAACTACAGAAATCCACACAGCCTTACAGAATGAAACCAAGTGTTACAGAATTCGCGCCACCGTCTACGGATGATAGGCACCCGCAACAGAACCGCTGACCGGACCACAAAGGTCGACAGAATTCCATAAAAAATCGATGGCAATCGCTGCCAGGAAGGGCCCGCACTTATGATTTATAGTATGTTGTGATGATGTGTTCTGTGTGTGTGCTGCCTCCAGCCAAGTACTGGCAGCGATCGCTGCTGGGAAGGGCCCGCACTTATGATTTATAGTACACCGTGATAATGTGTTCTGTGTGTGTGCTGCCTCCAGCCAAGTACTGGCAGCGATCGCTGCCGGGAAGGGCCCGCACTTATGATTTATAGTATGCCGGGATGATGTGTTCTGTGTGTGTGCTGCCTCCAGCCAAGTACCGGCAGCGATCGCTGCTGGGAAGGGCCAGCACTTATGATTTATAGTACGCCGTGATAATGTGTTCTGTGTGTGTGCTGCCTCCAGCCAAGTACTGGCAGCGATTCGATACGCCTCTATTCGCGACAAGCTTCCAGAATCTCAAAGTCCATGATGGATGGCAACGGAATGCCAGGAAAGGCAACGGAAAAAAAAACATCTTTACAGAAATTGGTGGCTACAAACACCCCCTTGACGGACAGCTCCAGAGCCAAAAAACTGGAAGCTGACGTGGCATGAACGGCAACAGAAAACCGGCCCCGGCAAAACAACAGAAAAGTGACGGACGGATTTTTTGTCTTGAAAAAAAATACGGACAGAAAATAACAGAAAAAAAGCTGAGCGGCCACGTCTAACTATAGGGCTTTCAGCAAGGCCACTATCAAAAATAAGTGGCCCATACCAAGGATAGATACCCTGTTGGATCAGCTGCAAGGAGCCAAAGTCTTCTCAGCAATTGACCTGCAGCAAGGGTACTATCAGCTTTGGATAGACAAGGCCGATTATGCCAAAACGGCGTTCATAATGCCTTTGGGTTTATATGAGTTCAAGGTTCTTCCTTTCGGACTCGCAATGCCCTAGCAATCTTCCATCAGACAATGCACCATATCTTTAGTGATCAAATTGGCAAACACGTCTTGGTCTACTTGGACGACATCCTGGTGTTTAGCCAATCTGCGGAAAAACATGTACAACAACTTAAACAAGTGTTAGAAGTGCTGCGGCAACAGAAGCTATACTGCCGTTTGCATAAATGCCAGTTCAACAAGGAGGAGATCTCCTACTTAGGGCATATCGTGTCTCAAGAAGGCATATGCCCTAACCCAGATGGGATTGAAAAAATTACAGAACTGGCCTGTACTGCAGTGCGTGAAGCACGTTCAGCAGTTCCTTGGCTTGGCCAACTATTTTCGAAAGTTCATCCAAGGCTATTTGAAAATGGCAACTTCCTTGACTAATTTGACCAAACAGAATGGCAAGTGGGAGTGGACGGCCAAGTGCCAGGCAACATTTGAGCACATAAAGGAATGCTTAACAACAGCTCCTTTGCTCAAAATGCCTGATCCCAATAACCCTTTGAGGTTATTGTGTATGCATCCCAAACTACTGTAGGAGCAGTCCTCATGCAGGACAATCATCCAGTCTGTTACGCTAGCAGGAAGTTTCTCCCTGCAGAGCTGAATTACAGCGTAATAGACCAGGAGGCGTTAGCTTCTGTGCATGCTGTCCAGTTATGGCATTGTTATCTGGAAGGTACACGTTTCAAACTGGTAACGGATTATTACCCTTTGACATACTTGAAGTCCCAGCCACAGTTGAGTAGGAGGCAGGCCAAATGGTCAGGAATCCTGCAACAATTTTACTTTGTGTGGAAATATCGCCCAGGGCGAAAGAATGTGGCTGATCCACTTTCTCGAATCCCACCTACTCCTAGTGAACGGGAAGCTAGGAGAAAAAGTCAATTGGCTATATGTGGCTTACGGGCACTGTACAAGCGGGGAAAAGACCAACGGTCTGAAAAGATGGTAGAGGCAGAAGATCTGGCCTCCATGATCCATCAGGCTTATAGCCACGATCCCCAACTTGAGTTTGTAAAATAGCAGCAAGAGTTGCACTGTACAGACGACTTATGGTTGCGAGGCAAGCATGTATATATACCAGCCAATCTACGGACTGAGATACGCCAATTGGCTCATGACCACCCAAGTGCAGGACACTTTGGTCAAGCCAAAGCCCTGGACTTAGTTCAGCGGTATTACTGGTGGCCAGGAATACGACGAGAGATACAACTATATGTTGATACTTGCCTGGTTTGTCAACAGGCTAAGTATTCTTGTTAGAAGACCCTAGGTTTACTACAACCATTGGGCATTCCTGAGGAGCCATGGACTGAATTGTCTATGGACTTCATTACTCAACTGCCAAAAACTAAGGGAGGTCATGATGCCATCGTTGTGTTTGTCGATAGGCTGACCAAAATAGTATGCCTCGCAGCCACTACGACCGAAGTCTCCGGCAAAAGGGGTGGCAGACTTACTGGTGCAAAATGTTATACAGCACCATGGTCTTCCCTCTACCATAGTGTCCGATAGGGATGCTCGGTTCACTTCCAGGTTTTACCAGTACCTTGTTGAAAGGTGGAGAGTGCAGCTCAACATGAGTACTGCGTACCATCTGCAGACGGATGGCCAGACCAAAGTCATGAATCGGATCCTAGAGGACTACTTACGCAGCTATATGCATTCTGATCAAGACGCGTGGGACAAACTATTAGCCATGGCTGAGTTTGCAATGAACAACTCGAAGAACAATTTAACCCAAGAGACCCCATTCTATTTGAACTACGGTTGACACCCAAGGAGTCCCTTAGCTCTTGGGGTGCAAATTTGGAAGCCGTTGAAAGGCTATGACAACCCAAATGCCCGCGGCTTGGCAGTGGCCATTGATAGGGCACAACAGCCTTGTTTAAGGCGAAATGGTAAACCCCTCATGGAGGGATTACCAACCGTGACACGATTTGATCGCCGTATCCAGACAGCACTGAAAGAGGCCAAAGAGTGCTTAGAGAAAGCATGGGCCAGGCAGTCAAAGCATGCTGACTGCCATCGGAGGGAAGTGTCGTATGATAAAGAAGATGACATCCTCCTTTTGACATAATATATTACCCTCAAGCACCCGGGAACACGGAAATTGTTGCCGAGGTGGATTGGGCCCTTCACCATCCTTGACCAGATAGGTTCTTTTGCATATTAGCTAGAGCTTCCAGATAGCATGAGTAAGATACATCCGGTTTTCCATGTATCGAAACTCAAGCCGTATAAGGCTAGTGGTAGAGTGCAGCCACCCCCAGTCCCTATTGAGATTGAAGGGGAACTGGAGTATGAAGTTGAACATATTCTTGACAAAAGAGTCAAAAAATGCAGCCGATGGCAAGACTCTATCGAGTACCTTGTCAAATGGCTAGGTTATGGACATGAACATAACAGCTGGGAATCAGCAAAAGCAATTGCAAATGCATAGGAAATAGTGCAAGCATTTGAAAATAGCAGAATTTCTGTAATGCATGTGCAAACTAGTCGCAATACATGCAGTATGAGATGCACACGTTGACATGAGCAAATCTGTATTGCTACTGCAGGCAATGCTGCGCTGGGCCCAGAAAAATACTGGGTACTAGGGTACAAGATCCCATTCGCAATTTGGACATATGAATGCAATGTCAATTGCAATCTTAGGAGGAGAACAAGTCCAGAGTGACGGCCCGCTGGTGCGGACTTCCGACCGTGGGCGCGGACGAGGCCGCCCGCCTAGCTACGTTCCGCAAGAATGAGGCCACGCATGGCAGGTTGGTGGAGGACGTGGCGGGCGCATGGGGTAGCCCATGTGCGTTGTCGGTTTTTCCTGGACTCGAGCAGACCGAGAGGTCACCCGTAGGTCGACAGGTCATTGTACTATATGTACATTGGATCGACATTGAACATTCCAGCTGTGATGCTGAGGGAAGAGTTTTAATGAGGGTTGTCTGCAGGCATACTGTCCATGTAACAACCACTCTTTTCCTCTTCCATGTAAAGGTGTTCATGTATTGTAATAAACTGGGCATATGTCCAAGTGCACAGTCAGTTGTTACACACAGCAGGCCCACTGGCCATGCATGCATCTATACCTATATCACTGTATTGGGATGGGGACGTCCCACCTCCTTGAGGGGGGCGAATGTTACGAACACCAGCCTGATGTGGGGGACGCCCTACTAAAGGCCCCTTGGTGTGGGGGACGCCCTGCCCAAGGTATGGTGAAATATACCCAACCCGCTTAACGATATTATACGATATGGGAATAGGTTGGGGTGGTCCCGCCTAGTTTCCCGTAAGGACTTAGGTGCCCAGCGAGGCGGGTCCGCGGCTCAAAGAGGGCAGGAGCCCCACACCAAAAACCTTCACGTAGCAGTACCCGCCTACCCAGGCACAACGGTTGGTGGGTACCTGGGTAGGCGGGTACTAAAAAAGCCAGTACCCGCCCCGGGTACCCGGGTATCCTGTATCCGGATACCATCCCTAGTCCATATGTGGCAAAACCTATCTGGTAGAGAATGGTGAAGGGCCCAATCCACCTCGGTAATAATTTTCGAGTTCCAGGGTGCTTGAGGGTATTATGTTGTGTCAAAAGGAGGATGCTATCTTTTTTATTAAATGACACATCCCTCCAATGGCGGTCAGCATGCTTTGACTGCCTATCCTATGCTTTCTCTAAGCACGCTCTAGCCTCTTTCAGCGCTGATTGGATATGGTGATCAAATCGTGTTATTGCTGGTAATCCCTCCACGAGGGGCTTACCATTTCGCCTCAAATAAGGTTGTTGTGCCTTATCAATGGCCACTGCCAAGCAGTGGGCATTTGGATTGTTATAGCCTTTTAACAACTTCCGAATTTGCACCCCAAGAGCTAAGGGACTCCTTGGGTATTGACCGTAGTTCAAATAGAATGGGGTCTCTTGGGTTGAACTATTTTTTGAGTTGTTCATTACAAACTCTGCCATGGCTATCAGTTTATCCCATGCGTCTTGATCAGCACGCTTATAACTGCACAAGTAATCCTCCAAAGTCCAATTCATGCCTTCGGTCTGGCCATCTGTCTGATGATGGTACGCAGTGCTCATGTTGAGCTACACTTTCCACCTCTCCGCCAGGTACCAGTAAAACCTGGAAGTGAACCGAACATCTCTGTCGGACATTATTGTAGAAGGGAGACTGTGGTGCCATATCACGTTCTACACCAAGAGGTTTGTTGCTCCTTCTTTGGAGACTTCATTCATGGTGGGTGCAATATGCAATGTTTTGGTTAACATATTGATGAATACAACAATAGCATCACGACCACCCTTAGTTTTTGGTAGTTATGTAATGAAGTCCATAGACAATTCAGTCCATAGCTCCTCAGGAATGCCCAATGGCTGTAACAAGCCTGGGGTCTTTTGATGAGAATATTTAGCCTGTTGACAAAGCAGGCAGGTGTCCACATATAGTTGCACCTCTCGTTGCATTTCTGGCCACCAATAATACTGTTGGACTAAGTCTAGAGCTTTAACATGACCAAAGTGTCCCGCTCTTAGGTGGTCATATGCCAACTGGCAGATTTTAGTCTTTAAACTTGCTGATATATATACTTGCTCGCCTCACAACTAGAGGCCATTGGTATAGCGCAATTCTTGCTATTGTTTTATAGACTCAAGCTGGGGTCTAGTAAGCCTGGTGGATCCTTGAGGCTAAATCTTCCGCCTCTACCATTCTTTTTGCCTTTTTATCTTTACCCCGCTTGTGTAATACCCTAGGCCACAATTAACCACTTGACTTTTCCTCTTAGCTTCCTGTTCACTAGGCACTAGAGGAATGCGAGAGAGTGGATTAGCCATATTCTTTTGCCCTGGGCGGTGTTCCCTATCAAAGTCAAATTGCTGTAATATTTCAAACCATCTGGCTTGACGCCTCAATTGTGGTTGTGATTTGAGATAAGTCAATGGGCAGTGATCCGTCACCAGTTTGAAACGTGTACCTTCCAGGTAACATTACCATAACTGGACGACATGCACAGAAGCCAATGCCTCTTGGTCTGTCACGCTATAGTTCAACTCCGTAGGGAGGAACTTTCTACTTGTGTAACAAATTGGATGGTTATTCTGCATAAGGACTGCTCCCACAACAGCTTGGGATACATTTGCAATGACTTCAAATGGTCTGTTGGGATCTGGCATTTTGAGCAATGGAGTTATTATCAAACACTCCTTTATATGCTTGGTTAAGTCCGTCAAAGGAGTGGCCATTTTCAAATAGCCTTGTATGAACTTTAAAAGTAGTTTGCCAGCCCAAGAAACTGCTGAACGTGCTTCACGCACTGCGGTACAGGCCAGTTCTTTATGTTTTCAATCCCTTCCGGGTTTGGCCGAATGCCTTCTTGAGACACAATATGTCCCAGATAGGAGATCTCCTCCTTGTTAAATTGACACTTATGTAGTCGGTAATACAATTTATGTTGTTGTAACACCTCTAACACTTGTTTAAAATGTTGTAAGTGCTCCTCAGTAGTTTGGCTAAACATAAGTATATCATCCAAATACACCAAGACGTGTTTGCCAATTTGTTCAATAAAGATATGGTGCATCGTCTGCTGAAATATTGCAGGAGTATTTGCAAGCCCAAACGGAAGAACCTTGAACTCATACAAGCCTAATGGTGTTACAAATGCCGTTTTGGCATAGTCGGCCTTGTTGATACGAAGTTGATAGTACCCCTAATGCAAGTCAATGGCTGAGAAGATTTTAGCCCCTTGTGGTTGGTCCAACAGGGTATCTATCCTCGGTATAGGCCATTTGTTTTTAATGATGGCCTTATTCAGTGCCCTGTAGTCAATACACATCCGGAGGCTGCCATCAGGCTTAGGTACATACCTAAGCCGTATACAAAGAGCACCAAGGCCCCAAACGAGCTACTACTCTTAGAGATTAGACCTTTTTGTAGAAGACAATCTACTTGCTCTTTATTTCATCCATTTCTTCTAGATTGTACTGGAAAGCGGGTCGCTTTACCGGCTTAGTACCTTCCTCTAAAGGAATGGTCAAAGCAACCCCTCGGTCCAGAGGAAGGTTTGCAGGTAGTTTATCAGGAAAGAGGTCTTTATACTCCTCCAGAAGTGTAGAGAACTTGTTAGGGTCTACAATAAAAGAAGTGGTCTCACGACCTGCAATGGTCTCTTGACTTGCAGTGGTCTCTCGACTTGCGGTGGTCTCTTGGCCTGCGGTGGTCTCTTGACCTGCAGTGGTCTCTCGACCTGTGATGGTCTCTTGACTTGCAGTGGTCTCTCGACTTGCGGTAGTCTCTTGGCCTGCGGTGGTCTCTCGACCTGCAGTGGTCTCTCGACCTGCGGTTGTCTCTTGACCTGCGGTTGTCTCTCGACCTGCGGTGGTCTCTCAACCTGCAATGGTCGAAGGGCCTGGTGCGTCCCCCTCAAGGAGATCGCCGGCCCGGCGAACCAAAACTAGACAAAGAGAAGAACCCCACCAATAGGCATGCTGGGCGAATCCCAGGGAATACTAATGACCCAAACGATGAGGAGTCGAGGGTGAGGCAGAAATGCTCAGCTTAGGCTGCGAAGAATCGGGAACGCGCAAAGTACTATAAAGAGTGATCTTGCAACCTCAGAAGACAACCCGAATATGACTACGACGATAGTCAATGACACCAGCGTGCTTGTAGAGCCAATTGTCGCCAAGAATAGTATTATAATCGTCCGATAGGTTAATGATGACACAACGAACCGTATCTTTATAGCCTTGTATGGCTAAAGGAACATCCACAATACCCAATGAAGGGAGTGAGGAACCGTTTGCAAGAAGAACCTCTACCTCAAAAGGTGTAGATGAAACACTCAGGGGTGTGGAAAACTCAGTAGGATCCACAGCACGACGTGTGGCCTAAATCAGCCGCTGCAAGTGGTGTAATTGATGCAATTGCTAATTTGAAGCCGAGTGGAGTGGCTTAGGCGTTAAGCCTAACTAACGACAACAGGTCAGGTTGATATAGGCAGTGCCAGTTGCGCCAGTATCAAAGAGAATGGATACCGGCTGGTGACCAACATGGCCTACAAAATTCAGACGAGGGGTGGTCTAAAGTTACTCCTCTTATGCAGTGTACTGTTGCTCCCTCTGGAGGTTCGCAATAAACGTTCACCGGCCAAGGTATACCAGCCATGGTGGTGCAACCTATTTGGTTAGCGTTCAGCTGCGTAAACAACTTGGTCCCCTTGGGATAATGCACCAATGTGCGCATTTGATGCAAACGAGGATGTTCTATAAAATAACACCATGCTAGTAGTAATATACATGCCCCTTTTTTTGGCGGGAGCTTTTGCATACTCTGCAAAATAGTGTTCCAACAATGGCAGAGCATTTTGGAATCGTGGATTGATCCACACGCACTCGTTCTACAAAGGCTATTTCAAAAAGTTATTTGCCATCAAGCAAAACCGCTCGCAGAGAGCGTTGTCCCCACTGGGGTTTGCACATGCATCCAATGTAAATTGGTGGGCCACCAATGACTGGATATGCTGAAAATGGGTACTGTTGAGCATACGATCAGAATGCTGAACTTGATCATATATTCCCTCTCGGGTTGCGGAGTCTTGTCAACTCTTGGGGTTCCACCCCTATGGATTACCAATAGAATTTCGTACTGTACACATTTTAGGTACAAGTATTATATGTGCAACAGTGTACCGACAATTCACCGGCTGTATATGAAGTGTTGCATTGTTCACATTATTGTTCTGCACTTTTCTACAAATTGTATTCACAATATTGCGCTTTGCAAAACTCGACACAGATAGTGGGGAGCTCACCTTCATGGGTGGTAATTTTCCTTATCCAAAGCAAGTCCCATTCATTAGATGCCTGGCATAGAAGGGTTTAAAACAATGAAAACACCTTCCAGCCCGCTTCAACACCTCAATTATGGTGCCTTTAGGCTGGATTTGACTCGTGATGGGCTTGCTCTCCATGGGGTCGCGAATGGCGTTGATGGGCTTATATTCGTATTTTTTTTTAGGCCTCCCCTGTGCATCCACATTATAAACCTTGCGGACCGGTACTCCATGAACTTTTGGTTTCGTATTGAGAATGGGTTTGCCCCTATTATCAACCTTTAAAGCATAATGCTTTTGGATGATTTTATTAGGTCCCAGGTTAACGCTTGTATTGCTTTTGCCATTGCGGCTACCCAATAGACATGAACCATATGAGTTATATTCCTGGTTATATATGGGTCCCACTTTATACAGGTGAGCCCTTAGGCTTGTGTATATGGACCACTACTCATCTCTTTGTTTAACAAGCATTTTCGTTTGATATGAGGATGTAGTCCTATATACAATGCGTGTAGCTTAAAGAAGTCATCCATGTCCTTCTCACACTTGAGAAACATTTGTTCAAGCAACTGCATGTATTTGATGGTGTTGGGACCCGATGTCCCAGCCTTTGTAAAGGCTACTATCTCAGACCTAATTTCAAAGTCTGAGCATTTGTGATCATAAAGTGTCTCCATGCCATACTTAAATTGTTCCCATGACAGTAGGAAGTCTGGATGCAAGAGCACTTCTGCATCAATTGTACCTCCCCACAAATGACCTAGTTAGGCAAGTAGGCCATGCTTCACTGACTCTTCAAGAGTGTTTAGTGCTATCCATCCCCATTGACTCTGGGGTGTGACAGTGGTTTTGAAATACATGATGATTTTTTGCAACCACTTTGTCAAAGCCTATTTGTCTTCATTCCATTTGGGGGTTTCATGCCTTGATTATTCATCTTTGGCATGCTCACCTACAATTCCCTCTCAGGATGCATGTGCACAGGAGCCAATGGCACTTCCTGTGCTGCCACCAGGTACCCCTGACCCAACCCTAGGTAACCAGGACCCATGGGGTCATAGTTGGTTTGCAGCAGTGGTGGTCCGTCCACTGCCATGTGGAGTCCTACTGCCACAAGGGCTATGTACTCCTAGAATGATGGCTCAAGAGCTTGCATGTAATGCGGTTCTTCAAATAGTAATTCCTTTTCTTCTAGTTTCCTAGGCTACTGGAACATAGAAGGATCATTGTATTGTTGCAATGGTGCCAACTGCTACACTGGCCCTAGCCTAACTGCCTACTGCTGCTGGACAGCTCCCATCGTATCTGATAGTTGAGGTTGAACGGGCTGCAACATGGGCTATTGCAGTTGCCCTATTGAGGGCCCATCGTATTGCTATGCCAATTGCGGCTGCGTTGGGGCATGCAAAGGCGGCTGAGACTATGACCCTTGCTGTGCCTACGGTGCCATGTGTGGCTATTGCTATCAAGAGAAAGCAGGTGGCTGCGGCTGCGCAGCATACCCCTGTGGTTCAGGACAAATGAAGACAAAGCCTACAACCTCTCAATCTTTTGTTGTGTTGTACAAGGTTGTGGCTGCACTACTCTTGGTCCCGGCCTTCCCATTGTGAAAGGCTGGGTAGGTGCCAGGGCTGCCTAAGGTGCCTGTAGAATTGGCACTCTAGAAATAGTCTGCACAGGCTATACTCCCTCATGGGGCATCTTCCTTCCCGTCCTTTGGATGGTCTGCCACTCTGTGGTTGCTTGTTGAATATCCAACACTTGCATCTCTAGTGCCTTTTGCTATACCTCGAAGAGAGGACGCATACCCGCCAGGTTTCAAATTCGTAATTGGTTTGTCCCTTGCTCTCCCGTTCACCGGCCCCCTAGTCCCCATGGCCTGTTGGCCTTTATCCCTTCTAACCCGCCCTGTTTGGGCCTCAAAAACCACCCCCTCTTGTATTGAGCATGTTTGAGCAACACATGGCAGTATGCTCATATTCATTATGCCAAAATTTAGCGTTTCACCATTACAAAAGGGGAGAATCGCCCCTCAAAGCCTGCCACGGGCGGGTTGATTGGAGCGGCACATTGCCGAGGAATCACACGCCGTGACCTGTGGTGGGAAGGCATAGATTGGGAGCGCTAGTGCCTGGCATGGGCCGGCGCAATCGGCCGCATTGGCCATGGGGTCGGGGGGCGAGGAGCATCAGAGCCCCAGAGGGGGTTGGGGTGCAGCGGCGGAGCGGACTGTCCGCCATTCCCACGACCCCGACTGTGCAATGGCTGACTGGACTGTGTGTTGGGCGTGATGTGACAGTAGAAGCGGTGGGAAGTGACCCGGAATTACGCGAGGGGGTCTGCTACATGTCCGACAAGTCAAGTCGCCCAGGGGGTGCTGAATAGCGCCTTTGGCCAGTATGGCCGCCCGGGGGGTGCCGAATAGCGACCCATCGGAGGTGCTGGCTGCCCGGAGTGTGGAATAGCGACGCCTGGATAGGGCCTGGTTGTAGGGGGTGTGTAATAGCGATCTTTATACAATATTATTAAGTACTGGGACCCAAGAGGAGTTGGAAAGGCGATTTTTAAGAGCCTCTAAGGAAGCTTCTAACTACCCGAAAATGTGGCATGAATACTTAGCAATTGCATTGGAGCGGCTGAGGAGGTATTCTCGACCTCCTCAATGGGTGGAGAGCAGGGTCATAGGAGTAGCTTCCTAGGAGTAGCTGAGAGCATCCTTTATCCTTCTCAGTGGGTGGATAGCAGCAGACAGCAGCTTCCTTGGAGCAGCTGAGGGGTCCATAAGCCCCCTCAGCTGGTGGATAGCAGCTTCCTAGCGACTGGAGCTAACAACCTCTATATCCCCCCAACGATATAGTGTAGAGTACGATAGCTCCCCAAGAGGCTTAATAGGGTGCCAGAACACCAGAGCCTGATTTACAAAGGCTAGTAGGGTGCCAGTGCACCAGGCCCAAGTGTAAGGGCTGGGCCCGGAACGTTGTACATTAAGGTAATGGGATATTGTATATTATAGGCATTGGACATTGTACATTAAGAACTCTTTAGAAACGCTATATACTAGGGTTTAATAAGGGCGAATGGGCTGGGCAGTGATGAAATAGACAAAGGGGGTGAGTGCCATGTTCGTCAATATGGTGAAGGGTGGTATTGGGAATCAATGGGTCGGTAAGACGAACGGGCAAGAAACGGGAGTTCAAATTACAAATTGGGCGGGTATGCCAGAATCTGGGTGACTCACCCAATTTTGGCATAACCCTTGGGCTGCCTTGGACACGGGATATATAAACAGGAACACCGGAATGCTTCTGTAATCAAAAGTTGCCGCCAAGTTCGTTTCCGACCGGACCCCGTCTCGAACGGGTAAACGGGCCAAGTCCTATCTGGCCGAAAAAGGCATCCGCCCCTTGCAATTGGTTTTGGAGCCAGCGAAGCTGCCAATGATGAAGCGGCGCTTCGAGAAGACCTGACCCATGATTAGGATGCGGCAACTCCCCGAGGAATAGGACGGAAGGGTGCAACCTGCGGTTCAAGTAGCGGGACGTCACAGAGACATCAACTGCGTTTGGAGCTCCAAGGAGTGGAGCTGGAAAACCGCTGGACGCCAAGAGAGCGTCAGCAAGGAAGCCGCCCCGAGGGCACCAAAAGTTGGATGTCTTAAAGATGCCAGCAACAAGGCCTGCCCCGAGGGCACCAATTCTGAGTTCCGCTGGGCGCCGGAGTGTGTTAGCGAAGAGGCCGCCCTGAGGGCACTGAAGGCTGGACGTCTCGAGGACGTCAGTGACAAGGCCTGCCCTGAGGGCACCGATTTCGAGTTTTGTTGGGCGCTGGAGTGCGTCAGCAAGGAGCTCATCCTGAGGGCAAACTTTGGAAGGAAATGGACATTAGGAAGATGACAATTGAATGATTTATCCCAAGTGCGTGTTGAGTGCATAAGAAAGGAGCATCAGAAAATGTTAACCAAGGCGGCAGAATCCGGGATGTCACAAAGGCGTCAGTTGATGGCTAAACCACAAAAGGAGAAAGAGGGAAAAGAGTCAACATCATGAGCCAAACAAGAAGTGTTCAGAGTCAGTCACCAAGCCCAATGGGAGTTTTGCCAGACCATTTACAAGCAGCCATCGAGCAAGCATTGGGGAGCCGATGGAGCTAGCTGGCGCAACATATAGAAACACAACAAAATGAAGCCAACCAACGCATCCAGAGCCAACTGGACGAGGCGGTGACAGCATCTGCTATATTGGCCAAAGCAAGGATGTGCAACTGGGGAGAATAATCCAACTTGAGTGTTGTCAGACCGCCAAAACCGCCCACGTACAAAGGGGCTCGTCAGGACATGTTTACGCGGTGGGCCTTTCAAGTCCGACAGTACTTACGTCTACTAAATGTCCAAGATGAGGCATACTATGTGGAATTCGCAGCCAACTTGCTTTGAGGGACAACTGCCCTATGGTGGCAGAATCTAGTGGAAACCCATGGGGAAAGAGCTGTTTAAACATGTGGAGAATTCGTCAGCATTGCGGAGGGGCAATTTGGAGCAGCCAATGACCGTCAGAAGGCCAGGGACGAGTTGGCAAGGCTGGTCCAACAAACAAGCGTTGAAGACTATATGGGGAAGTTCATGGATCTCAAGACCCATATAAAAGGCATCAGCGAAGATGACTGCCTAGATAGATACAAACGAGGACTGAAGGCAGCCGTATGATATGAAAAGTTTGTGGGTGTGTGGCTACTGCCCTCTTTGAGCCGCGGACCCACCTCACCGGGCACCTAGGTCCTTACGGGGACCTAGGCGGGACCACCCCTCCTACTCCCATATCCTAATAACTATAATGGTTACCATGGGATAAGGAATAGTTATCATATCTTGGGCAGGGCGTCCCCCACACCAAGGGCCAGCAGCAAGGCGTCCCCTACCGCAGGCTGGTGCGCGTAACATTCGTCCTCCTCAGGGAGTGGGGCATCCTTATCCCAATATGTGGATATGGGAGCAGAATCATGTTTGTGCAATAAGTGGATGTTTATGCAAAAATTGGCTGTGCGAGTTGCCACATACCCAGTTTGCGTGGTTGCACTGCAATTGCAATGAAGAGAAAGAGTGGTTGTTACATGACCTATCTGTCTGCGGACAACCCTTATTAAAGCTCTTCCTTCAGCACAGAGGCCGGAATGTTCGGGCTGCTGCCTATAATGTACAGAGTCTATTCTATGACCTGTCGGCCTGCGTTTAGCAATGGAACATAGGAAACATGCAGGTTAAGCTTCGTGTGTCGCCGCTTAAGTTACGGTTCAGGGCGTTCGCTTAACGCCCTTTCGCTACCCTTTTCCCTTCTTCCCCCCCCTTTATTTATTTCCCTTAGGTTGTACACGCATCATACCTCGGCCTATTTGTATAACCCATAAGTAGCTATATTCCCCCCCCGTCTTATCATTGGTGCTTATGTTAATGTTGCTCCCTATCTCGTTACCGTCACGGTCGCCCTCCCCCCCCCCTTGTGATGTTACCCCCTCCTCCCTTGAAGCAAGGCGTCCAACCTTTTTTAAATGGGGGCGCTTTCCAGTCCAACTTTTGTCACCTCACTCCCCTAACACCGGAACTACACTAGGGGCTGACCCGGGCCCACCGGCGACAGCCACCTAGCCTCCAAACACTCACCCGGGGATGGGCCGCCGACCCGCCGTCCCTGGCCCGTCGGCCCGTCGGCGCGGACGCGGCCCCCGCCCCCGGGGAGGGGACACCCTCCCACACGCTCCCAGCTACAACAGTCACAACCTCCCTCCCTCACACGCTCGCTCCCCCCAAGCGCTACTCCTCTCGTTACCGCCGTACTCGCTTCGTGCGTGGGGTTGGCGCGGGGGCAGTTGCACGTTTGCGTGTCCGTATTGTTGCATCTGGTACACCACGTTTTTTTTTTTTTTTTTTTCGCGCTGTTTACGTATGGCCACCCCTTTGCTGCGCGCCCGTGCTGCTCTCAACCGCTGCTTACCGCCTCCGCTCACCCTGCCACCCTCCCCCCCGCGGGCGTCGCCCTCCCCCGCCGCTGGGCGCGGGTGATCGCAGTCGGCCCCCTTGCTCCGGGTAGGTGCTGGCGATCTGCCCCCTCCGCGCGCGCCTGCCTCGCCTCCCGCCAGGCATTTACTGGCATCCTCATTCTCCTGCACAGGGCCTTCCTCTTCGCCTGGCTGCGGGCTCCGCCCCGCTGCCCACCTCGCCGCATAGCTTGCGGCGGCGGCCATCCCGAGCCGGCTTCTTCTGCCGGGCTTCCTCCCGCGATCTGCGCATGGGTGCGAGGCGGCAGCCATTCCAGGTAACCAGGGGGCTGTCGCCTCCTTCGGCGCCAGATTGGTAGCCCCGCCGTCGGAGTCAAGCCCTCCTGCCGTGTTGCCTGCTCCTTCTCGTGCCTCAGTGCCCTGTTCTCTGCTCTCTCCTGCTCCCCACGGACTGGATCTCTCTGCATTCTGTGTGCGCCGGCCCGGCTCTGGTGTTGGGCGCACTCGCGGTCCTTCGCTTCCTCCGCGATAGCATTGGTCCCTGAGTGCCTTTCGGCCGGCTCGCGGCGCACATTCGGCATCCTGCGGCCCACCTACCTGCTCGGCTGGACGGGGGTACCCCCAATTCCACCGCCTCCTTGTTCCTGGTCTCCGCCATTACAGTCTTGCACAAACCCTTAGCCTCGCGTCCAGCGCCAGCGTCCTGTAGACATCCACCGCTCCGCTTCTCCATCGCCCCTGCGCCATCAGCCACACCAGGGGGACTCCCCTTTCCTCTGCCCGTGAAGCGCCGCCCACTCGCGGGCTGTGGGTGGACACGGGGGGTGATTCTAGGCCCAGCCCGGGCATGGCCTCCCCCAGTCGCCGATGCAGGATGCGCAGCCTGCGCGTAGCGAACGCGCTGGATGCGTACGGTCCTGTCCAGCTGCCTGCCCTGCACCGCTGGAACGCGGGTTCTGCTGGATCTTGGTGCCGCAGCAGTCCTAGGAACTGCTGCACTACCAATGCAATGTTGACCCCCGGCCCCGTGCACCCGGCCAGCACCACTTCCGCTCCTTTCCCTTGGGTGTTCGTCTTGCTCCACCTTATTCTCGGCACCACGTGGCTCCCTGCATCTGTCTCTCCCAATCGGATATCCTCCACCCGCAGCCGGTGGACCTCCGCTTTTCGGAGCATCCTGAAGAAGCCCAGCACCAACATAGCTGCGTCCCGGGCACCTTCTAGGAGGGATGCCGTGTCCTCTTCTATGTTGTTGTCGACCCCTCTCAGCAGGAAGGCTACGGACGAGTGTGGGTAGGCAACCCTTGGGGACTTTGCCCCCCCGTGCCTTCACCCTCAATGCCAATTGCCTTGTCAGGTCTGAGAGTCCTGGGTCCGCTCCTGGGTACTCCCAGCCCTTTTCGAAGTGCCACCCCCAAGCCCGGACTCATGGGAGCTGGGCGAGCAGCACGGGCTCTGCTCCGCCCCCGTCGATCCCGCGCGGCCGTGGTGGGCGCGGGGGGGATCCCCGCGCAGATCGTCTGTTTTTTGGTTGTCGGTGTATGATTGGTTGGTACAAGGCTGCTGCAGGGCCCGAGTCCAGACCCGCAGGGGCGGGCCACCTGATCCTCGGTGTGGTTGGCGTTGCAGGGTGTCTCGAAGCCCACGGGGCGGCCGTCGTCAGCGGCCCCCCCTCGTTGGGCTGGGAGGCGTCAGCACCACCAGGTAATGGAAGCTTGAGCGCTGGCCGCAGGACGCGATGACAGGCGGCAGGAATTGCGGCTGCGCGGCGGCCCGCACTGGGGCGTCTGGTGGGTACGCCATCGCCGGCTGCGGGGTGTGCGGTCCGTGGGACACGGGCTGCCGCGGGGGATGGCCGCGTGGGCTGGCCTCGGGGCGCGCACTGCCGGGGCGCGCAGCCGCAGGCGGTGGAGGGGCCGAGTCTGGGCTCTGACTGGGCGCTCTGTGCTGTCTGGCCGGAGGCTGCAAGATCGGCTGCGGTGATGCATGGTCTTCGGGTCGTATGTCATCCACGGCTTGGTCTGCGACGCCGCTGCCCCCTGGCCTGGCCGACGGATTCCAGCCCCTTGCGGCCCTGCTCGCCGGGGTAGTGATCTGGCGAGATCCGCGCGCCGATCGATGGCGTGCCCTGGCGGCCTGGCGAGCGGGTGGTACCGGGGTGCGGCTGGGTCCGCTCCCAGCCCTGTGTGTCCGGGGCGCCGGATCGGAGGCTGTCGGCGTAATCGGTGGGTCCAGTTGCTTGGGCACACGCCCGGGCAGCGGGCCGGGAATGGTGGCCACAGCGGGTCGGCGATCGGCAGGGGGTGGGCCTGGTGGAAGTCCTGGGGGGGTCTTCGTGGCGTGGTGGTGGAACTGGCTGTCTCCCGACGGTGTTGCCCTTGAACGTGCTGTGCCACACTGATCTTCATGTGTGTGAATGGATATAGGTGCCCGGGCCTGGCGCGAAGAGCACAGCTGGACGGTTCCCTCCAAGGCAGATGAGGCCGGATGGCCAGCCCCGGGGGCGACGCGGTCCACCCCCAGATCAGTGCCACCCCCCAAGCTAGGCTGCACCTTGGGGCCGGGGCCCGGCCCGGCGCGAGAAGCAGAATGTAGGGGAGGCACAGGCGGGGACCGGGCCAGTCCCGGGGAGGAACCGTGCACCACGCCAGGAGGCGAAGGGCTCGCCCGCGCTGAGAGGGGCGCGGGCGAAGTGCCAGCAGCCCCCGCGTCAAGGGAAGGCAGAGCCGATGGAGGCCGAGAAGGTGCGCCAGGCTGAAGATGCGGAGGCGCAGGCCGGGGGGGCGGTCAAGGCACGGGGCAGTGGGGGACGGGCGCATGGGTAGGCCGGGTGATGTAGGTAGGCGCCCACCCGCTTGCGGGGGGGACGTGCCCCCCCCTGTCCCTCCGCCCGCGCCACCAGTGGCGAGGATCGCCGCATGGCGCGCGGGCGGGGGTCACCCTGCTATGCTGGAGGCGGGGGGGGGCCGGCAGCCCCGCAGCCACTGGGGGGAAGATGGTCGTCGTCGTGGGCGGTCCGATTCCGTAAAATGGGGTAGTCAGCGAGGAGATGACCAGGCTTCTTGCAGTAGTAGCAGGGTAGGGCGCCGGGGTGGAAAGAGGAGGTAGAGGCCTGTGCAGCAGCCGCGAAGAGCTGGCGGGCGTCCGGGCAGGCCTTGGCAGAATGGGATGTAGCTTGGCACCAAACACCCAGACCCCGGGCTGGGGGGCCCCTTGGGGGGAGGCTGCGGGGGGGGCTGGTGCTGGGGAATGGATGAACGCCCGGATGGCAGTCATGGCCATCTGTGTGTCGCCGGGAAGCTGTAGGGCCATCACCTCCTGGATGTACTTGTGGACGGTGGGGGGGAGCGTAGCTTGGAGAGAAGTGGCTTGTAGAGATTGTAGAACGGTTCATGTAAATTAGCCTTCTGGTGTTGCAGCCGGTTGGCTGTCTGGAACTGCCCAGCGGCTTCGGCGGCCTGGATCGCCTGGTCGCAGTCCCGTATGCGTGCCGCATAGCGCTCCTCCACCACCAGCTCGGACGGCGTGGAGGTAAGCTTGGTCTCGCCCACCAATTCCGCCAAACCCTTGAGCGCACACGACACTGCCTCAGGGGGCCCAGCCACCGGCTCGCCGAATAAACCTTGGGCGTTGTCCCGAACCCAATCGCCCGGCTGCAAGGGGGAGGGGCCCTCCGCAGGCTGCAGATCGGCCGGGCCAGCCGGGGGGGCACAAGAGGGGGCCTGGAGGGGCGTGGCCGCGGGGCCGCCATATGGCCAAGCCCGGGCCTATCGCGGCCCCCCTCCCCGGGAGCAGGGCCTGTGCGCAGACTGGGAAACTGGCCGGGCCCCTGGAGGCCCGGACCGCCAACAGGTGCAGTGAGCGGGGCGGTGCGTTGCCTGCCGATCTGGTGGATCGGCCCAGGGGGTGGTGGGCCCCGGGGCCCAGACTGCCACCAATCACAATCGCCGCCCCCAGGATGAGCAGAACGCAGGCGGTTGGGATGCCCCGTCTGGCCGGAGGCCGGGCGAAGAGGCGGAAAGCTCCCGTCGCCGTCATGCACAGCTGCGGGAGCGGACGGGTTGGAGGGAGGGGCAAGGGTTGGGTCGACGGTGGGTCCCCATGGGGAGCGGCCCCTCCGGCCGTCGAGACGGACGCCGGCGTGGGCGCCACGACGGATGGAGGCGGCCCCACCCCCAGCTCGTAGCGAAGGCGTGCGTAGTCCAAAGCGGCGGCATCGACGGCGCCGGGGGGGCCGGTCGTGGGGCACGCCGCCGCGCAGCCAGGCGGAAGGAGGGGCGGGGCGCCAGCAATATCGTAGGCAGATGTAGACGCCCGGGCGGAGGCCGACGCCGGCTGGCTCGCGGGGCTAGCCGCGGGCCAGCGGCTGGCATCTCCGCCTCGCGGGCCAGGATCCAGTCGTAGTCGGGAGAGTCCTCGGCGCTGGTGAAAAGATCGTCTCTGATCCGGCGGAGATGCGGCCGCGCCGCCCACCAATCGCGGTTGCGAGTGATGGCCGCGCAGGCCTCCGCGGCAGCGGCGGAAAGGAGGCGTCCAGAGGCTGCCTGGGACGAGGCGCTGACGACGGGCCCCCCCCCGGTGGCGGGAAAGTGAGCGCCAGCCTCGGCCAACCGCAATTGGGTGTCCCGCCGTAGTGCACTGGCCTGCATCCGCTCGTCCGCGACTTTGGCGGTCACCTCCTGTGAGAGGTGGGGCGGGAAGGCGGCAGGGAGGTGGGGGTTGGCGCTGGTGGCCGGAAGGCTCGGGTGAGGGGAGCCAGGAAGGGCGGGAGGGAGGGCGCTGGGCCGTGGATCGTGGAGGAACGCCGGCGGATCGCCAGGGGCCGAAGCGCACGCCCTTTTGGCCAGCCGATCAGAAGACGTTGGGCGGCGGGATCTTGGGGCGGCATGGGGGCCCGGCGAAGCCCGAGGGCCGCCGGGAGCCCGCCTGGAAGGTGTAGGACGCCGCGAAGTGCAAGCAACGCCGGTGGCAGCCACGGGGGCTGGCGGATCAGCGGCGATGGCGGCCAAGGGCTCTGGGGCGCCCGCTGGCTCGGATGGTCCCCCAGGTCCGGACGTCGTGGGGAAGGGACGGAGCTCGGACGGACGGGCGCGGGCCGGAAGAGGGGGAGGGCCACTCGGTGCTGCAGGAGCTCCCGAAGGAGCATCAACTCGGACGGCAATGGATTGAAGCCGAGGAGTCCCAAGCGAAGGAATGGAAGGGGCGACCATCGAGGCTGGAGGGTTGCCGGCCTCGACGTCGTCATCGGCCGAGGAATCCAGCCAGCGGCCGCAGTCCGCAGAGGGGGAGCGAGCCCAGGAGGAAGGGGGGGCAGAGCCCCGCCGCCGCCCGCGTCCGCGCCTGCGGCGGCGCCCAGAACGAGGCGGGCCCAGGGCGGTGGCCCAAAAGGACGCAAAGCAGCGCCACCGCCACCCACAACGAGCCCCCAAACATGAGGGCGGAAACCAGCGATCGGGGAAGACGCACGGCACAACAACAGCTTGCCGCTCTGTGTGGGTGCCTTGCAGCTGGCCACTGGCGAGCACAGCCACTGTCGGGAGGTGTAGTGGCGACTCGGCATATGATTCTCGGCTTTACCTCAGTGGTGAGGATCGGGCCGATTTCTTGCATTGATTAGTTTCGTCACCCCATTTTCTGTGGCGACCAGTGCGGGTCATCGCTTGCTTTTGGGATCTGCACCCTTCCGTCGAGCCCCTTCTCGGATCGGTGCCCCCTTTCCGTTTTGTTACATGTACAGTTTACTTTACGATTATTATTCTGCGTGTCTTGACCATATTAGCCGGGTTGGTCCTTTTGGTTGGTTCCCGTTTTGTTCTAACCCTTTCTGCATGCACTTGCTTTCCTTTTGACAACCTTGTGTGTTGGACCCACAGGTATCCTCTTGTCCCGCGCACCCTACACCCTTTGGGGCGGTAGGTGCGCCCAATACCCTTTTTTCTTTTTTTCTGCTCATGGCTATTTGCGAACGCCTGAACCTTGCAGTTACCCTGCTCGTCCCCTAGCTTGGCCCCCACCATCCATCCAACCCCGACCTCCCCGAGGGTGCTGAGGACGTCGTCCCCTTGCACGTCCGCAAAGTTCGCGGTGCGAACGGGTGCTCGAGGGGGGTTGATGAGCGGGCCTTCACTGTCCACTCTCTCCCCGTTCAGAATCGCAATGGACATAGCATTCATATATCCAAACAGTGTGTGAGAACGGGCCCCGGTGTACCCAGTATGTTTCTGGGCCCACTTCAGCATGGCCTCTCAAACGCACAGTCACACACGAGCTCATTTCAACATGCACTTTTTGTACTGCGGTTAGTTGACACATGCACAACAAGAGTTTTTCCATTCTCAAATGCTTGGACCAATTCCTATGCATTGGCAACTGCTTTTGCTAATTCCCAGTTGTTATGCTCATGGCCATAACCCAGCCATTTGGCAAGGTACTCTATGGAGTCCTGTTGTTGGCCACGCTTTTTAATCCTCTTATCCAGGACGCGTTCAACTTCATATTCTAGCTCTCCTTCGATTTCGATAAGAACTGGAGGTGGATGCACTCTGCCACTAGCCTTATATGGCTTAATCTTTAATACATAAAACACTGGATGTATCTTATGCATGCTTTCCAGAAGTTCCAGTCAATATACGACAGAACCTATGCGGTCGAGGATGGTGAAGGGCCCAATCCACCTCGGTAATAACTTCCGAGTTCTAGGGTGTTTGAGGGTGGTATGCGGTGTCAAAAGGAGGACATCATCTCCTTTATTAAATGACACATCCCTCCTATGGCGGTCAGCATGCTTTGAATGCCTATCTCATGCTTTTTCTAAGCACGTCCTGGCCTCTTTCAGCGCTGATTGGACACGGTGATCAAATCGTGTCACTGTTGGTAATCCCTCCATGAGGGGTGTACCAATGTGCCTCAAATAAGGTTGCTGTGCCCTATCAATGGCCACTGCCAAGCTGTGGGCATTCGGATTGTCATAGCCCTTCAAAGGCTTCCGAATTTGCACCCCAAGAGCTAAGGGACTCTTTGCATGTCGACCGTAGTTCAAATAGAACAGGATCTCTTGGGTGGAACTGTTTTTCGAGTTGTTCATTGCAAACTCGGCCATGGCTAACAATTCATCCCACATGTTATGGTCAGAATGCATATAGCTGCGTAAGTAATCCTCCAAAATCCAATTCATAACTTTGGTCTAGCCATATGTCTGTGGATGCTACGCAGTTCTCATGTTGAGTTGTATTTTCCACCTCTCTGCCAGGTACCGGTAAAACCTGGAAGTGAACCGAACATCTCTGTTGGACACTATAGTAGAGGGGAGACCATGGTGCCTTATCACATTTTGCACCAACAGGTCAGCTGCTCCTTCTGCGGAGAGCTCAGTGGTTGTGGCTGCGAGGCGGACCATTTTGGTTAGTCTTTTGACGAACACAACAATAGCATCATGACCTCCCTTAGTTTTTGGCAGTTGAGTAATGAAGTCCATGGACAGTTCAGTCCATGGCTCCTCAGGAATGCCCAGAGGCTGTAATAAGCCTGGGGTCTTTTGATGAGAGTACTTAGCCTGTTGACAAACCAGGCAAGTATCAACATGTAGTTGTATTTCTCGTCACATTCCTGGCCACCAGTAGTACCTCTGAACTAAGTCCAGGGTTTTGGCTTGACCAAAGTGTCCTGCACTTTGATGGTCATGAGTGAACTGGCAGATTTCAGTCCTCAGACTGAGCAGTATATATACCTGCTTGCCTCGCAACCATAAACCATTTGTACAGCGCATCTCCTGCTGATGTTTAGCAGACTCAAGCTGGGGGTCTTGGCCATAGGCCTGGCGGATTCTGGAGGCTAGATTGTCTACCTCTACCGTCTCTTTGGTCTTTTTCTTTTTTTCCCGCTTGTGCATTACTCTTAAGCCATAGACAATCAGTTGACTTTTCCTCCTGACCTTCTGCTCATTAGGCAATGGAGGAATGTGAGAGAGTGGATCAGCCACATTCTTTTGCCCCGTGCGATATTCCCAGTCAAAGTCAAACTATTGTAAGATCTCTGACCACCTAGCCTGTCTTCGGCTCAGTTGTGGTTGTGACTTAAGGTAAGTCAACGAGCAATGGTCCGTTACCAGTTTGAAGCATGTCCCCTCAAGGTAACACCTCCATAACTGGACAGCATGAACCGAAGCCAGAGCCTCTTGGTCCGTCATGCGATAGTTCAACTCCGCTGGGAGGAACTTTCTACTTGTGTAGCAGATTGGATGATTATCCTGCATGAGAACTACTCCCACAGCAGTTTGAGATGCATCTGTGATGACCTTAAAGGGTCTTTCAGGGTCTGGCATTTTGAGCAATGGAGCTGTAGTCAAACACTCCTTAATGTGCTCAACTGTCGATTGACATTTTGCCGTCCACTCCCACTCGCCATTTTGTTTGGTCAAGTCCGTTAAGGGAGTAGCCATTTTCGAATAGCCCTGTATGAACTTTCGAAAATAGTTTGCCAGCCTGAGGAACTGCTGTACGTGCTTCATGCACTGTAGTACAGGCCAGTTCTTCACCTTCTCAATCCCTTCAGGGTCTGAGCGAATACCCTCTTGAGACACAATATGTCCTATATAGGAGATTTCCTCCTTATTGAACTGACACTTGCGCATGTGACAATATAGTTTCTGTTGTCGTAGCACATCTAACACCTGACGAAGTTGCTGCAGATGTTCTTTAGCAGTTTGGCTAAACACCAAAATGTCGTCTAGGTAAACCAAGACGTGTTTGCCAATTTGATCACCAAATATATGGTGCATCGTCTGCTGGAATATTGCAGGGGCATTAGTGAGTCCAAAAGGAAGCACCTTGAACTCGTATAGACCCAATGGCATTACAAAAGCCGTTTTGGCACAATCTGCCTTATCGATTCAAAGTTGATAGTACCCTTGTCGCAAGTCTATGGCCGAAAAGATCTTGGCTCCTTGCAGTTGATCCAAAAGGGTATCTATTCGAGGGATTGGCCACTTGTTCTTAATAGTGTCTTTGTTCAGTGCTCGATAGTCGATGCACATTCGGAGACTGCCATCTGGCTTTGGTACAAAGAGTACCGGGGCTCCAAAAGGGCTGTTGCTCTCCATAATAAGACCTTTTCTCAACAAGTAATCCACCTGTGATCTGATCTTGTCCATTTCTTTTGGACTATACTGGAAAGCTAGTCACTTTACCGGTTTGGTACCCTCCTCAAGCGGAATGGTCAAAGCAACTCCCCGATCTGGGGGAAGGCCCTCAGGGAGTTCATCAGGAAAAAGATCCTTGTACTCCTCTAAGAGAAGTGTGATTTGTGTTGGTTTCACAGCGTGGGATGTGGTCTCTTGACCTGAAGTGGCCGAAGGGCCTGGTGCATCCCCCTCAGGGAGATCGCCGACCCAGCGAACCAAAACCAAACGGAGAGGAGATCCCCATTGGTAGGCTCGGCGAGCATAACCCAACAAACACAAATGACCCAACTGACGAGCCGGCGGAGGGACTAAAGGGGGGACCCATAGAGAACTGCGAAGGGTGAATTTGCAGCCACGGGAAACCACCCGAATGTGTCCTTGACAATAATCAATGACACCGGCGTGCTTATAGAGCCAATTATCGCCAAGAATAATATCATAATCATCAGAAAGGTCAATGACCACACGGCAAACGGTGTGCTTATAACCCTGAATGGTTAAGGGCACATCGACCACTCCCAATGAAGGAAGGGAAGAGCCATCGGCAAGGAGGACTTTGGCCTCCGGCAGAGAAGAATCCACACGGGGAGGTGTGGAGAACTCCGTTGGATCCACAACACAACGAGTGGCTCGTGCCAATCGCTGTAAGTGATGAAGGCAACAAAGCTGCTGCTTTGATGTCATGTGTGGTGGCTTAAGGGTTAAGCCTAACCGACGACAACATGTCGGGTTGATGTAGGCAGTTTCAGTCGCCCCCATATCAAAAAGGATGGATGCTAGTTGGTGCCCTACGTGACCAGTAAAGGTCAGCCGAGGATGGTCTGGGAGACCCCTCTAATGCGGTGTCCCGCTGCCCCCTTAGGGGGTTGATAATACACGTTGACAGGCCAGGGGATGCCGGGCATCTCCTTGTGGCCTGAACAATCCACGCACGGTTGTGTGAATAGCCGTGTACCCTTTGGGTAATGGATTAATGTGCGCAGCTGGCACAACCTTGGATCATCGATGAAATTCTGCCAAGCGGGTAAAAGAATACATGCTCCAACATGTTGAGGAGCCTTTGCTCTTTCAGCAAAGTAATGGTCTAAGAATGGTGCAGTATTCTTAAAAGGTGGATTGATCCACACGAATTCATGAGATAACGGTTTCATCAAGAAACTAGTATCTCGTGAACAGTATTGGGCACAGAGTGCGTTGTCCCCATTAGGGTTAGAGCATGCATCCAGTGACTGAATATGATTGAAGTGCACAGGATTCAACATGTGATCAAAATGATCCATATCACTCTGCAGACCCTCTCGGGGTTTTTTCAGGCTGCACATTCGTTTGACGAATTTTCACCACATGATTGATAGCAGTTTGCAACGTTCTTAGTTTAGGAACTGGAACTACTGGTGCCACATTTTTTCGCACATCCATTGGTGCTGTCATCAGTTTAGCACTGTTCACATTATGCTTCCGTGCTGCCAAACATAGTGCATGTGAAATTCTGCGTGATGATCTCACTGGCCGGTCGGGGCGCACCTGCATGGGGGGAAGCGTCCCATGCCCCAGGCAGTCACCACTAGAGAGATGTCCTGTATGGAAGGGCTTGAAACAGCGAAAGCACCTTGCAGCTCTCTTCAACACCTCCACCGTAGTGTCGCACAGCTGCGACCTATCGGTGACCATCTTCCCTTCCATGGGATCGCGAATGTCCACAAGGGGCTCATAAACACGATCACCATGGGCCTGTGAGCCATTCTTTGCGTCAGCACGAGAACCTTTGAAAACCATTTCCCCTCGACCTTTTGGCCTGTTGTGTAGAACGGGCTTTCCCTGAATGATCCTATTAGGGGTAAGGCGGTTACTCGTATTTGGCCTGCCATTTCGGCTTTCATTCCGACGAGAGCCATATGCCTTATATTCCTGGTCATATGTCAGGCCCACTTTATACAAATAAGCTCTCAGGCTCGCGTATGTAGCCCACTACTCATTGTCTTGGTTCAGCAAACATTTTCTTTTTTATATCTAGAAAAAGTCTAGTGTACAGTGCATGCAACTTGGAAAAATCATCCAGATCATTCTCACACTTGAGAAACATCTGTTCCAAGAGCTGCATGTATTTGATGGTATCGGGACTCGAGGTCCCTGCCTTTGCAAAGGCTGCTATCTCAAACCTAATATCAAAGGCTGAGCATTTATGATCATAAAGTGTCTCCATGCTATACTTAAAAACTGTTCCCATGACAGTTGAAATTCTGGCTGCGAGAGCACTTCAACATCAATGGTAACCCCCCACAAGTGACCCAATTGAGCAAGCAGACCGTGCTTCACTGACTCCTTAAGAATGTTCAGTGCTATCCATCCCCATTGTGATCGGGGTGTCATAGTGGTTTTGAAATACATGATGATTTCCTGCAACCACTTGGTCAAGGCTTGCTTATCTTCATTCCACTTTGGGGGTTTCATGCCTTGACTATTCATCTTAGGAGGCATGCTCACCTGAGGTTCCCTTTCGGGATGCAAATATACAGGGGCGAAGGGCACTCCCTGCGCTGCCGTCAGATACCCCTGGCCCACGTATCCAGGCCTCATGGGGTCATAGTTGGCTGGCGGCGGTGGTGGCCCTTCCACGGCCATGTGCTACTTGCAGGCTCCTGAGCCCCAGCATCAGGAACAGTTTGCCTCAATAGCAGAAGGGCTGCTCGGTGGGTACCCAAACACTCTCTTGAACTCCCCCGACTCGGATGGATGGGAGGATTCTCCATATATTTGTGATGGGACCACCTGCTGCCTTGGAGCTACTGCCGCCTGTTGTACCCTTTCGGGCTGTTGTACCCTTTCGGGCTGCTGTACCCTTTCGGGCTGCTGTACCCTTTCGGGCTACTGTACCCTTTCGGGCTGATGTACCCTCTTGGGCTGATGTACCCTCTCGGGTTGCTGATACTGGTGTGCCACCGGTGGCTGCGGGTAGTGTGGCGCCTGGTAGGCCACTGGATCTTAACCGAAGGGAGACATCTCCTGCAGCCTTTGTATTTTCTGCTGCGTAGTCTGCAACGGAGGCTGGGTTCCCCTTGGTCCAGCCTGGCCCATTGTAAAGGGCACTGCCGGCTATCTTGGAGCCATCACTGGCTGAGCCACCAGACGAACCGGTGCTGAGGGACCAGCCGGCACTGAGGGACCAGTTGGTACCTGCACAGTCCCCTCCTCCGGGACTCTTCGGCTCGTCCATTGGATAGCCTGCCACTCTGTGGCCGCGTCTTGGCCCTTGGGCACATGTATGCCCAGCGCTGTTTGCTGCGCATTGAACAAACCACACAACTTGGCTGGGATGCTCTGCAAGGCGCTCAGTGGGACTTCTACATGATACAGGGCTCGACCCCCGCTCGGATGGTAGTACCCTTTGTAGTACACACCACCGAAGGGGTCATGAAACGCCCCGAGCGTGTCCCAAAACCCATGGGTGCCCTGTATCATAAGTGCATGTACCATGGGAGTGGGTCCCCTGGACGTTTCGTGTGGCCCTCTGGCTCGTCCATATCCCGCTTCATACTGCTGTGCTCTACGCTGCTGGTACCCTCGACCAGGCTTCCCCAGATGGTACACAATTCCCCGGGGTTCCTGTCTAGAACTGCTCTCCCCGAGGGTAGGCCCTTTGGGCTGTGGGCCTGTACGCCAGGATTCCTAAAAATGCAAGAACTCGGCATAGTCCTCTTTGCCTATCACAGCCAGCAGTCGGGCAGTCTTATCAGCTTCTGCCCTTGCTTTTTCCAGGGTTGATTCTTGCCTTTGCACAACAGCATATACTTCCCTCCTCTCTAGAGGGGTAGGTTCGGCCGGAGTGCCTGCTGATCCGAGATACACAACTTCGTCATTACCAGCAGAATCTCCAATTTTTGCACGTGTACGCAAGTGTGTACTCTCAACAGGATTCACGGGAGACACTGCATCAGCAATGTTACCTGGAACTGTTCTCTGAGTTCCTTGGGGTTCCTCCCCTACCTTTACAAGCTGCTTCTTTGCCTTTTCAGGCTGTTTCTTCTCCTTTGACGGTTTCACCTCTTTCACTAGGGGCTTCGCCTTCTCGGGTACTCTCGCCCCCTCAGCTGGCGGCGATGCCTTTTTAGGTTGTTTTCTGAGGAATCAGAGGGGTGGGTGACACTGCTGTCGCTTCCACTCGATTCGTCAGCCCATCTGTCTGCTTGTCGCGGTTGACTCCTTTCAAGCTCAGCAAAAGCTTGAGCTTGGCTGGCCGGATCCAGCTCGTCAGCCACTGGCTTAGCCTCAAGGCGGTGCGCCTTTTGGCTACCTTCTGTGGAGAAGAACTGCCTGATCTCAGCCTTGCGCTGGCGTTTATGGGCTTGCTTACGCTCATATTTTTTGGGCTTCAATTTCTGGTCCCGCTCATGCCATAAAGCCCTTAGCTCTCTATGCTGGCTGGCTTTCCGAGCCTTTCGCTCGTCCAACTTTTTCGCACGGGCAAACCAATCCTGGTTACGAATATGACATCTCTCTTTTTCTAGTCTATGCACTTGCGCCCGCGTCGACATATCTGCCAGCAACAGGGAAGCGCATGACGAAAATGACAATTTGGAGATCTCCTCCCACCGTTCGTGGGGATCATTGAGATCCAGTCTTTCCAAACTTCCCTCACTCAAATCCCAAGGCTCGGGGATATGTCTGAGCGCAAAGGCCATTTTTTCAGGCCAGTTTGGGTCCTCTTTGGCAATCTGATCTGCCATTCCAGGACCATACCACCTTTGGATCCTCACCAGTCTCGCGGTGGTTAATCTTTCATCAAACCTTTTAGTGGCTATTTGCCAGCCTTTATCTAGATCGTCGATTCGATCACTGTGGAATTTGGTCCACTTAGCTCGGCATGGTGGCTGCCGGCTATACGGTTCTCCAGTGTCTGGAATAAATTCCAACACCCTGGAACTCTCTCCTGGTCCCCACTCTGGTAATGCAGGTCTTTGGGGACTCCATTCTTGACCTTTTGGCCTGTCCAGACTTGGTCTGCATACAACACGAATGCTTTCTGTGAGTGACTCGTTGCTACTCTTTTCCGGTTCACTAGGTGTCCTTACGTGCACCTGTGACCTGGCCGTTCGGCCTGCGATCTCTCCCACTTGCTCAGTGGTCCGGGCCTTTTGGCCTATTTTTGAGGCTGTCCAAGTTCTCGGCACTGTCTCACCTAGTGACAGGCTCTTCCATTTAGCCCGGGGCTTGCCGACGGTCTGCCAGTCGCCCTCCGCTTCTGGAATCATCGGCATTTGATGCCTCGTCGGATTGGGGACCCTTTTGGGCTGTTTCGCCTGCAATGAGATTTTCTCCTCTGCCTCGAGTGCCCGCATCTTCTGCTTTAGCAGGCGGTCGCTCAATGCGGCCACATGCTGCTCAATGGATGCCTTGGCTTCGTCGGCCTGGTGGCTCTATTTCTTGGCCTTCCTCAATGCAACCTCGTGCCGCCTGGCCTCCTTTTGTGCCGCAGCCGCCGCAATTTCCAGTGAGGCGACCCTTTTGGTGGCTTCTCTGTCCCGCGTCTCGTGGGCCCGCATAGCCGCAGCTGCCGCCATCTTCTCCAGGAGCTCCATTATCCCGGGCGCCTGCAACAGGGCGGCCATCGTGCCTGGCTCCGCCGCTTCCTCTCTTGAAGCTTCCTCTGCCTTGGCCATCAGTTGGTCGTGCTCCTCCGGCTCAGCTCGACCTGACGATGTGCCGGCAGTGTCCTTTCAGACTTCCTCCATCTCCTGGCTCTGTCGGGCTATGACATCCTCACCGGCCGAACTTGCCGGTGTCCCCTGTCAGGGTGTTTCTTCACCCGAGGATTTGGGTGTGCCCTGTCGGGCTGTGGGATCCGTTTGCTCAGCCTCCATGGAGGAGGCTGGGGAAGAAGCCTGGTTCCTCGTGCTCGCTCTCGCGCCCAGGCAAAGACATGGTAGCCACCCACAGGTGGCTCCGAAACCAAATGATATGAAAGGTTGTGGGTGTGGGGCTCCTACCCGCAACTGGAGCTGATGCGTAAAGAGAACGAACAAGAAATACAAGGGATAAGTAACCTAAGTGGCAACCGTTGCAACTGTGATGGCTTTGATGACTTTGGCAGCTTAACGACCTGTTGTACCAATTGCAAAAGTGGAGTGAGAAGGATTATAAAGATGGACCAAAGCCTTGATGAGTCTGACAACTTGATGATCCCCTGTGCCAACTGCGAATCTGCGATTAATCAGGAGACTCCAAACTGTACAAAAGGAGAAGATTACAACAATCCGTGTGAGCCCAGAATGACGGCAAGCCACAAGAACGGACCACCAAGGATTGGAACATCGTTCTGCCTCAACCGCGTGACACAGGAAGTGAAGGGGAAGGGCGGTGTCTCGAGGCAGCTGGAGAGAATGTAGAAGAAAGAAACAACTTTGATGGCTGACAATTGCTTCAATTGGATGACATTGATGAATTGGAAGATCACCCCCCCGCCAAGTATGGCTGACAACTATGATGACTCGACGACCCGCTGTACCCACCACAAAAGTACAGTGAGCAAAATGACTGAAATGGCTGGGTTTGGTGACGACCCGTCGCTGGTGGAGGAAGCAAAAGGAACACTGCCTCCTCCCACGACCAAAATACCCACAGAAAATGAAGGAAAGATTGCTGCCAAGGAACCGCGAAGGGACAACGAGCGCGAGGTCCAGCTGGAAGCAAACGACCCTCGGGCCGTGGCGCGAGATATGACGACCGACTCGGGGAGGCGTTATGTAAGAAGAAGGCTTCGCCAGAGTGACATATTATGGAAACGACATATTAGAGTAGCCTTTCGTGCAAAATGTCGGTAAGGTCCAAAAGGTTGCACTTGTACACAACATCACGATTATGTGTTTTTTGGGGCAACACGGTTGTGCTCAAGATTGGCCGTTAGAAAACAAGGAAATTTATGCGCAACATCGCCATTTCTGAGTGTACAAAAAGAGAAGAGGATGCATGTTCTGTTGTTTTCCGTGACCCCCTTACCAACATTTTGCACGAAAGCTAGTTTTGGAATGACAAGGGTGGACGCGTCAACACGAGGTCAAGATGATAGCCAGAGAGCTGCCACGTCCGACCCTCTGAGGAAAGGAACAATGACAGGAAATAGAGCGGGGGCAACCGCAGCACTTGCGCAAGTTGGCGCCCAACAGCGGAGGCCCTTGCCGTGGACTAGAGGTGGCCACTCAAAGGTGCCATCCGGTCCGTTAAATCCGGTTCGTTAATTTTTATCAGCTGTCCGTTAAATTTCGTTAAAGAAAAAGGGAGAAAAATTCAGAAAAAACGAAAAAAATCCAAAAAAATCGAAAAAAAACCCAAAAATCACAACAACTGCGGCTAGTTGAAAATCTAGTATGCATAGGTTGAAATAAAATACAAACATACTCTCTAATAGCGAATTCCATAAACTATAAGTATGAAAAAAACCCAAAAATCCCAAAAAAAATCCAAAAATCCGCTAATTTTTGGTTAATTTTTGTCTTTTTTCGTTATTTTCATTAATTAACGGAAAATTAACGGAAATTAACCTCTGTCCGCTATTAACGGATCCGGTTGGACATCTCTACTATGGACCTGAGCCCTATTATTAGGGCTGGTGGTGGCTCTAACCACTATACTTCTGCTTGCCACTGGAATGTAGAGGTGGCCATTCAAGGGTGCCATCCGGTCCATTAAATCCGGTTCGTTAATTTTTATCAGCTGTCCGTTAAATTTCGTTAAAGAAAAAGGGAGAAAAATTCAGAAAAATGAAAAAAATCCAAAAAAATCAAAAAAAAAACCCCAAAAATCACAACAACTGCGGCTAGTTGAAAATCTAGTATGCATGGGTTGAAATAAAATACAAACATACTCTCTAATAGCGAATTCCATAAACTATAAGTATGACTAAAACCCAAAAATCCCCAAAAAATCCAAAAATCCGCTAATTTTTGGTTAATTTTTGTCTTTTTTTGTTATTTTCCATTAATTAACGGAAAATTAACAGAAATTAACCTCTGTCCGCTATTAACGGATCCGGGTGGCCACCTCTACCGGAATGTCAAGCCGCCCATCAGCCACTCAGGCGACCCAAAGCCCAACACCTTTAATGGATTCCCGAGCAGCCACACCAATGGGACTGGACGACTGGGCGGTGGCGTACGCACAGATGCGGGAGGTCGCCAAGGCTCGTCAGGCGGCCCTGGACCAGAGGCAGCACATGGACACCATCATCCACCAGAAGCGGCAGGATAACCCCGTCCAGTGGAGCACCCTGACCGATGACTGTCCGGAGGGCAAAGAGGAGATAACCGCAACAAACCATAAGTCCAGCCGTTCAGGGAAGCATTGGATATGAACGGGAGTAGCCAAATGACTTCGGCGAG
Source organism: Ostreobium quekettii (assembly GCA_905146915.1). Classification (NCBI taxonomy): domain Eukaryota; kingdom Viridiplantae; phylum Chlorophyta; class Ulvophyceae; order Bryopsidales; family Ostreobiaceae; genus Ostreobium; species Ostreobium quekettii. The sequence continues at coordinate 40,979 of CAJHUC010000037.1, forward strand.
TCGAGGACGCCCTGGTCTGACCGGACACTGAGCCTGAGGATGACCCGTGGGTGGGAATCGTACAACCGCACTGGGGAGGAGACTTGACGAGACTCCCAACCCATGCCACCAAGGAGACCGTCCCTAAGCGGGACGATGATTGGCAGGAGCCGTGGGACAGTGACTCGGAGGAAGACAACCCTTGGCGCCCGCACCCGTTGGCTTGGTGCACCCAACCCAGCTGGGGTGGAGACTGGTCTACACATCCCCAAGTAGTGGCTTGACCGGCAAACATGGGGAGCACCTACAGCTCACGGGACGCTCACTGCAAGGGGGAAGGGTAAGGGCTGGGCCTGGAACATTGCACATTATGGTTATGGGATATTGTATATTATAGGCACTGGACATTGTACATTAAGAACTCTTTAGAAACCCTGTATAATAGGGTTTACTAAGTGTGACTGGGTTGGGCGGTGATGAAATAGACAAAGGGGGTGAGTGCCATATTGGTCAATATGGTGAAGGGTGGCATTGGGAACCAATGGGTTGGTGAGACAAACGGGCAAGAAACGGGAGTTCAAATTACAAACTGGGCGGGTATGCCAGAATCTAGGTGACTCACCCAATTTTGGCATGACCCTTGGGCTGCCTTGGACACGGGATATATAAGCAGAAACACCAGAACACTTCTGTAATCAAAAGTTACCACCAAGTTCGTTTCCGACTAGACCCCGACTCGAACGGGTAAACGGGCCAAGTCCCGTCCAGCCAAAAAGGGCGTCCGCCCCTTACACCAGGGCCCTTCGTATGGGCCAATGTTAGTTAGGGGGCTGTCCCACTCTGTTAGGGCACTTGGCCAAGTGGTTTGGGGGCAAAGGGTTGAGTCAAGGAGTCTTGTACTGGGCCAGCCTAGACAACTGTGAAGGGCTATAGGCCCACTTGGTGGCAACAGTACCTTATCCGGAAAAAAGGCTGGCCCCAAGTTGAAGCTAGCAACCGCCTCAGAGTTGTTAGGGGTGTGCTAGTAGGACCGGGATAGATGGGATATGAACTGGCTTGCACCTTATATAGCCCCATGGACGGCAGTCTAAGTGGGAGCTCTTGGTGCCTTATCACTCATGACATATAGGGCAGTAGGGGAGCAGCCTTTAATAGCTATGCAAACACCCCTACTAGTCCTAGACTTCCCAGTGTGCCCCCTGAGTTGCCACCAGAGTAAGGGGTTGGCGGGGGTCTTTGAGTGGGCTGGGAAGTGAGGCAGTTGTGTGGCCGTTCCCTGAAAAGTCCTCCCAAGGCAAGGGGAACAGGGAAGGTACAATTATGATCAATCAGTGGCTTTCCCGGTGGTGTGGCAGGGAGACCTCTCTTAGGAGGGGTGAGAAATCTTAAATTCCCTATTGCTAACCTAGGAAAAAGCTGGTTGTAAAGGGCTATTCTAGAATTATTGTGGTGAAGCCATTTGGCACCTTGTTGGTTGGGGAAGTATAGTACCCACTAACTTGGACATACCATTTGGTGGACCATGGGGTTTCTCTGAGCGAGATCAGGGACTACGCTCTGGGATATACCCAGGATTGGACCTCCGAGCATTTAGTCTACTATCTACACCAATTATCAACTATCAGCATTAGTCAGTTTCACCAGTCTTGCTAGAATTTGGGCTGTAGTGCCAGACATTGGGACATTGTTGATATTCCTGCCATTCTTTATTTATTTGCTCTGCCATTCTTCATTCGCTTGTGAGGTGAGTTCATTATGACTAACCACTAGATCGCCATCAGTGTTATGGGATAGTGGGGGAGCCCATGGCATCAGATTCTTGATCAGACGGATATTCTGTAGCCAATTTTGGTGCACAAATAGAATTGCTGACTGGACCTATCTCTGGTACGTTGGTTAAACCGGGTTGTGACCAGCTGAGACCACTCTCTCTATTTTTTGCAGGATTTTTGTCAGTAGTTTAGCAGGGAGACCAACAGAACATGGGAGAGACCGTAGGACCAAGTACCTCACATTCTTTGCCAATTTTGCCTCAAGAGACAATGGCTGATCGGACAGATGGTTATTGGAGGTTTTCACAGCTATTGAGATTGACATTGCCGCGTCACTCGGCCTTGAACTTGATAGGGCAGATCAAACCGCATGAGCCACCCTTTTCACTTAAGATAAAGGCCAAGATGTGAATTTTTGGCTTAGAACTATTGAGAATTACCTCGATTTTGTGCAGTGTTCCTAACGCCGAGTAGTGTCATATATTATTCTGTAGTTGGAAAGCAATGCGAGGATTTGGTGGGATGTATAGCTTGTTTCACCGGGGAATAAGAAGCCTCAAACGGTGGAGGACATTAAAAACCTCCTAAATGCACAGCTTGAGAGTCCCGTGAGGGAAACACGCACGAGGCTAGAACTCCTCTGTTTACATCAGCGTAGGTTTAAGGATGCACGTTCGTACATGGGGCACATGAGGGCTTTGACAAACAGAGTGCCGGGATACGATGCGAAAACGGTCATGCATCAATGGATCCTTGGTCTTAGGCAGCCGTTTAGGCTGGAAGCTGCCAAGGCTAACCCCAAAACTTGCATAAGGCTGAGAAGTTCGTTGCTCAATTGGAGGAAACCTATGAGTTTTTTTCATTGGGAACAGAAGACGTGAAAAGGAAAGGCTCCTCTTGCAAGACAATTGGCAACAAGCAAAAAGGTAGAAAGGAGGGAAAAGTACCAAAAAAAGTGGCAAATCTCAACGTTCAACAAATGAGAAGAAAATACTACCAAAGTCTACTAGTTATCATTCATCCACAATAAATTCGTTCACAAGATCACTGTGTGGGAAAGGGTGTACCACCTCAGCACGTCCCCCTCAATAGCATAAGTCACAATTCCATCCGAGTTTAAATGCTAGAAGGCTTGGACACTATGGACAGGGCTTGAGTCAGGGAAAGCCCAGGGTGGTTGTGATTACCATTAGAACAAGACTCAGAGGGATAGCCAGTCAGACAGACTGGGAGGAGGCTTGGCATGCCTCCATATCAGAGGGGTGCTTCCTTGCATTAGAGGCAAGGAGACTGACTGAATCTAGCTCTGTTCAGTCAGAACAATACCCAGTTATCATAGCCCAGTATGGCCAGAAAGACTGGACTACATAGGCATGCCTTAGTGCATAGCATAAAAAGTGCCAATTGCGGTTGAGGTAATGGCGGCACAGGGTGGAGAGATGTTGACGTTGATGGAGATGCCATACAATATAGAGGGTCACCCTAACTTCCTAGGGCAAGCTGTTGGGGCATCTACAAAGGCAACTGAATTTCTGTCGGACATAGCAGGAGCCCCCAAATGCCTAATTCAGCAGAAGGAAGCTACTACTGAGCTCATTGCTGAGGGGAGGTCAGACTCTGAGTCAGTAACACGGGATCACTTACTCCTGATCCTTAAAGTAGTGATTAATAACACACGTATGTTAGCTTTGATGGATTCTGGGGCCACTCAATCATTTGTGAGTGACAAGATTAGAACCAAACCACCATTGTCATTTGTTGGTGTGTATTCATCCCTAGGATTGGCAAATGGAGAGACAATAGTCTCCACGGGAATCGCACCAAACGTGTTGATATGTATCGGCGGTATGGTTAGTAAGGTGTCATCGATGGCAGTCTTGATAATGGATGGGATTGACATTATCCTCGGTCGGGACTAGTTGGGCATTGTCAACCCGTTGGTCGACTGGAGGATTAATTCTCTGGTTTTGCAAAATGGGAATAACCTCGAGGTGGTTTAGGGAATTGAGACACCACAAAATGCATCCTACAAAATTACTGACCGTGGCGTTACTGGTCTCTAGCATGTTTTCTCTCCTCGTCATTCTGGGAATGAGCTTGATTTAGACTGGGGTCATCAGCTCACCAAGTTGAGTTCTTCATCGTTTTGGGAACTAACTATCTCAAGACAGGAGTGGGCACATACACTAGGCCATGAGGCAATGGCTGGTTGCAACTCACCAAGGGCGGTTGAGTCTCCCCAGGGGGGAGTACCAGAACAATCTTTACTAAATGAACGAGAAAAATCTCCGGGAAAATCCAAAGGCAGGCACAGGAGGCAAGTCAAGGTGGCTGGACGTGTTGTCAGTCAACTTGTACGCCCAAAGATTGACTTTATGTCAGCTAGGCAAGCAGCCAAATAGGTAAACAAAAGTGACTTGCCCATGCCCTTGTGTTTAATAAGGCCAACAGCCAAATTGTGTGAGAAGAAAAAGGCAAAGTCCAGGACCAAAGTTGGTGCAGCCAAAGGCCAGACAGAGGGAGAATGCTATTGGTTAATGAGGGAAACCGGACTAGTGAAAATAAAAGTGCCGATTGTTGAGGTCATTCATAAGAAAGTGCAAGGGGCTGACCCAGCTATCAGGGATGAACTCAAGCGAATTTTGGAGGAATACAATGATGTTTTCCCTGACAAGCTACCATATGGGCCACCCCCCAAAAGAGTGGTTGACGATGAGATTGAGATGACGCCCGGGGTTACACCACCACACAAAAGCCCATACAGGCTAAGTGTGGCTGAGATAGATGAGTTACAGCGTCAAATTGACAAAATCTTGGCATAAGGGTGGATTCGGCCCAGCACGAGCCCTTACAAAGCTCCTGTTCTATTCATTTCAAAGAAGGACTGGAAATGAATATTCTGCATTGACTAAAAGACTCTGAATAAAATAATGACCAAGAATTGGTACCTGCTCCCGAAGGTCAAGGAGCTCATGGACTGTCTGCACGGTGCCAAATACTTCACAAAGATTGATTTGTCCTCTGGATACTATCAGATTCGGGTGAAGGAGGCAGATCTACACAAAATGGCGTTCATGTCCAGATATGTCTATTTGAATACACAGTGATGCCCTTTGGCCTCTACAATGCACCAACCACATTCTAGAGGATAATAAACCATTTACTAAGAGATGGTTCGGACAATTTTGTGTTGTTATTCTTTGACATTATTTTGATATTCAATCATACCAAGGAAGAGCACCTCAAGCACATAAAGGTAGTTTTGGACTGACTATGGTTAGAGAAGTTCTTCGGCTGCCTGCCAAAAGTGCGACTTCTTCAGAACTAAAGTCGAATACCTTGGCTTTGATATTGAGAAGAACGGTATCAAACTATCGCTATCAAAATCAAGGCAATTTTGGATTGGCCAATGCCAAGAAGCGTCACAAACATCTGGTCCTTCCTAGGACTCTGTAGCTTCTACTAGAAGTTTGTCGAGTAGTTTTCTAAGATTGCCGCACCCTTTACAAGCCTTACAAAAAGGAAAGGCCTTGGATCTGGGGTGACCGGGAGAAGAAGGTCTTTAATAGTCTCAAGAAAGCAATGGTCATTGCCCCCATCCTGCAGTTACCCGATTCTGAGAGGAATTCACTACCACCATCAATACTTTTGAGGTGTCAATTGGCGCAATACTTCAGTAGAATTTTGGCACAGGACTTCAACCGATTTGCTACAAGAGCAAAAAACTGAATCCTGTAGAGACACGATATGGCGTATACAAAAGCCGTCTGATGATGAGATTCAGGAGAAATTGGATCAAATTTTTGTGAAGAGTAGACCAAAGGTGACCCAAGTGGTGGGTCAAGAAAAAGAAGTGGGACCTACAATTTTGGTCACAAGGACTTGCATATCCTTGGTGAGAGAGTTGAGAGAGAGAATTAAAAGTGGCACAAGACATGACACTCGTTGGGCGGACATCATATCCTAGCTAGAGTCTGTTCACGAAAATATGTTGACCATTGGAGGTCGATCTTTCCGGCTGACCAGAGGATTTTTAGAGATGAAGAATAGTGACAGGCACCAGGGATCACAGTGGCAGTTGGTGATACCAGATGTTCCAAACATCAAAGAGCAGATTATGAGAAAGCTTTATGAGGTCCTTTATTCAAGACGTCTGGGCTACCACAAAACATTGAAGAATATACAAAAGATATTTTACCGGCCTGAGCACGCTCTGGATACTAGAGACTTTGTGATGGGGTGCTCAATGTGCCAACATAAGAAGGCCATCTACTGTGTGCCTGCTGAACTCCTACAACTGCTCAAGCTCCCAGAACAAAAGTGGGCCGATGTGAGCTTGGATTTCATCATGGGTCTTTGAAAATCAGAGAATGAGATTGACGGGATTCTTACTATCATAGACAGGGCCGCCAAGATAGTGCACCTTGCACCCGTTAAATACTTAATCAATACTGCTGACACCACCCGTGTCTACTAGGCTACTGTAGGAAAACTTCATAGGATCCCACATCTTATTGTGAGCGACAGAGGCCCACGGTTTATATCCAAGTTCTGGAAAGAATTATGGAATATTCTGGGAAGCCCTTTGAGAATGTCCAATGCATACCACCCTCAGACAGAAGGTCAGACTGAGGCGATGAATGGGGTGGTCGAGATGGTCCTACGCTATACTTTGCATGCCAAGCAAGAGGGGTCAAACTGGGAGAAAATGTTGTCTACTGTTTAATTCGTGATCAACAATTGTCCGACACACGCCATGGGACGCACGCCATTATATTTGAATTATGGTTTCCATCTATGTACACTCATAGACTTTATCCAGGATCACGACTCCACCATGCTTGAAGGGGTCAATTAGTTTGAAGACCGGATCAAAAAGAATTTCTCGATGGCTCTAAAATTTCTGAATTGGGCCAAAGACAAGATGAAGTCCCAAGCTAACCAAAAGCAAAGGGAATTGAGGTTGAGTAGTGGGGATTAGGTGCTACTATCGACTGAACATTTGAAGTTGAAGAATGCACCTGTCCGTAAATTGAAGAGGTGATTCGTTGAGCCTTTCTTTGTGGTTTGTCAGGTGGGACTAGTGGCCTATGAACTCGACCTCCCTGGAAAGTGGAAGATTCACAACATATTCCACATCAGCTTACTGCATCCTTCAAAACTAGCAATGGGCGCAACTTACTCAGGAGGGTCAGATTGAGGATATAGAGCCTAAGGAAGATGAACCGTACGATGTCAAGAAATTACTGCATTGGCGGTGGGCATAACCCAATTCCAGGAGGCGTAAGGAGTACTTGATGCTTTGGAAGGGTTATTTATTGGATGACACAACCTGGACTCCAGAGGAGAATTTCACTTACCCGGAAGAACTCAAAAAGATGATCAAAAATGACCAGCTCGTTGAGCATAACTAGGCCATTGGGTTTTGCTTAGATGTTTTGAGGGCGAAACTACCCCCAAGGGGGAGTACTATTGTGTAAACTACTAGGGGTAGCCGGTTTACACAAGTTATATATTAGGAAGTAACAATAGATATGATATTATACCTAGATCGGATAGAAAAGACTGTTAGCTTTCTGTAGATCTTTGAATCAACCCAAACAGGTTACTGGTAGTAGAGTTATAGCTTATAAAAGTTCCAGTATGTTAGGTTGGGCCCCTACCTTACTCGGGGATGGGATACTATTGATACAATATATTCGATACGCTGTTCTGTTGATTGTGTACCATTGCATATAGGGGTCATATGACCGACCCCGCACGATAGCTTGCAATTCCATCCGGTGCCCACTCGCCTCTCAGCGGCTGCACTCGTAGGCTGCAAGGCGCCGCGCGCACCCACTGCGCGTATGGCCGCCCCGCGCCCGGCCATTCCACAGGCCTGGGCTCACACTGCGCATCCAAAGAGACGAGCGCCCCACAAAGCCCGCCGGTCATCTAGCAGAGGGGGCCCTACGGCCCCATCGGGCACCTCGGCGGGCGCATCGCCCGCGAACCAACCAAAAACCACGCCAAGATTAGATGTTACTCTCAACAAAGCACTTGAAAATAAAGAATGCATTGATCCAAAAACTGAAGAAACAATTTGTTGGGCCATTTTTCATTGTTTGTCAGGTGGAATAAGTGGCCTGTGAGCTTGCAAGCTCATAGGCCACTTGTCCCACCTGACGAACAACAAAAGCAAGTCAATTGACTTACCAGAAAAGTAGAAGATCCACAATGTCTTCCACATCAGCTTGCTACACCCATTCAGGACGAGTACTTAGAAGCAACCCACTACATCTAGTTAGGTAGAGGAGTTGGAGCCTGAAGAGGATGAACCGTATAAGGTTGAGAAGTTATTGCATTGGCAGTGGACCGGCCCTAGTTCCAAAAGGCAGAAAGAGTTTTTGGTATTGTGAAATATTATTCACTCGACGATGCCTCTTGGATACCAGAAGAGAACTTCACTTACCTAGAGGAACTAAAGAAGATGATTAAGAGGGACAAACTAATAGAGGATAATTAGGTCCATTAGTTCGCCAAAGGTTTCAGGGGTGAAACTACCCCTAGGGGGAAGTACTGTGGTGTAAACTACAGGGGGTAGTAAATGTTTCTCTAAATGAGATCTGAGAAATGGAATATATAGTGATTAAGATATTACATGGTAAAGTATATTTTATTAGGAGTCCACAGGTTTTTGAACCACTCCAATTGGCTTAGCGGTTGAGGAGATATGGTTAGTTAAATATCTAGTACATTAGGGACCCCTCCTGGACCGTATGGGGGAATGAGATACTACCGTTGGACATGATACAATACGGGACGCTGCATTGTCATGTGACTCACGCTAGTGGCCATCCCAAAAGCCTTAGGGTGACCACATAATGCAATACTGTTATTATTATTTCCCCTGCCTCACGCCACCCGGGCAATTGCATCCGCGAGCCACATGGCGCCGCGCATCCATGCGTGCACAGCTGCCCCGCACCCAACCACCCTGCACCTAGCCACCCCGCGCCCAGCCAATCTTGTGGCCTGAGCCCACGCTACATACCCAAAAGACACGAGTGCCCCGGAAAGCCCGCTGTAGAGGTGGCCACCCGGATCCGTTAATAGCGGATAGAGGTTAATTTCCGTTAATTTTCCGTTAATTAATAAAAATAACGAAAAAAGACAAAAATTAACCAAAAATTAGCGGATTTTTGGATCTTTTGGGGATTTTTGGGTTTTAGTCATATTTATAGTTTATGGAATTCGCTATTAGAGAGTACGTTTGTATTTTATTTCAACCTATGCATACTAGATTTTCAACTAGCTGCAGTTGTTGTGATTTTTGGGGTTTTATTTCGATTTTTTTGGATTTTTCCGTTTTTTCTGATTTTTTCTCGATTTTTCTTTAACGAAATTTAACGGACAACTGATAAAAATTAACGAACCGGATTTACCCGACCGGATGGCACCTTTGAGTGGCCACCTCTAGCCCGCTGGCGATCTGGCAGAGGAGGCCCCGCGGACCTCATTGGGTGCCTCGGCAGGTGCCATTGCCCGCATCTGACCGAAAACCATGCCATGGTGTGTCTGCATTTTAAGCACCCCTTCTATTGTTTGTTGGGTGCCTCCCAACGTCATGGCCTGGTATCGCAGCTCCTATTGGGTGTGGGGGCGCCTCTCGCTAGTTTTAGGGGCTGGCTTCCTGCATCTATGCAATTGGGTAGGCGCACCGACCTTGGTATCAAATCAACATTGAGCTGGCTCAATGTTGTCAACCTTGTACAACATCAAAGTGACCTGGCCCTCACTAATTTAATGAACTCTTTAAAAGAGTTTGCAAACCTGCTCTCAAAGCAACATTGCACCAGGTTTGCCATTGGCATTGTTCGCCAACAGTGAATTTGATGGCCAACGTTGAGATCGCTAGAGGATTCACCCTGTTCAAACTCAAGCGCTGACCCATAACAGCCCACGCGGGAAGGGGTATAGCGTTTGTGTCGCTGTGCTGAATGCCGCTATGCAATAGCTGGCACTGGCCACTGGAGGCACCAACGACTTGTGCGAAATGCCAGCCTTGTGGGCGGTGCCTTGCCTTCAGATTTGTCATTAGGGAAATGTGCAACCATTTTTGAGGGCCATGATTGAGATCTCCAGGCACATTGTTCCTGAGCCGCTGTGACCCGCGAGTAGCAGTGGCTGGGTGGTGTAGTGCTGGTCGTGGGGGGAGGGGCGCGTCATGTGCAGACGGCCGTGTCATGTAAAGTGGGGTGCAACGGCGGCGCCCTTGCCTGCCCTTGCCATCTACCCAGCAGCGGCATCTTCAGGTCGAAATTTGTGGGATGTGGCCAAATGTCATGATCATGGCGTGTCTTGGCTGGGCGTGCATGCAAGGTGCGTTGCACAACCCGCGAGCAAGGACCACGAGCGACTAATCATGTGTGCTGCATTGCAAGGGCACTAGGTGTGTGCACAGTTGTGTTGTAGGCAGGCTTGGTTTTTATGCCGTAAAAGCTGATCGTATTTATGTTTTTATGCGTGAAAATAGTTTTTACGTTTTTACGTGTAAAAATGCGTAAAAATACGTAAATACAACATAACAACTGCCTCGTGTGCATAAGAACAGTACATACAGATTTGTAGAGTCCGGAAAGTGGCTGCCAGACGTTTTGGAAGAGGCAAAAAAAAATTGTTAAACGCCATTATCGCCCTTGCCAAAGGCGAGGTGGGACATTGTGTTGCGGGTGCTGGAGATGGCGGAGGATTGATCATTGTACGCAACTTTCATCGTGTAACCTACGTGTGCCAGGGAGCTGTAAAAACGTAAAAATAGCTGTAGAAATAGGTCCTTTTGCAAATTTGCGTTTTTACGCATAAAAACTTAAAAGTAAAAAACGTAATGTAAACGCAAAAACCAAGCCTAGTTGCAAGCGACAGAATACTTGTGTGGCGGCTGCTGATTTTGTTGTGGTTTGCATGCCCTGGCGCTCGCCTTGCAGCCTGAGCGAAAACGGTGACATTCTCTACCTACCCACACACAAAGCCAGCTGTGACCTCCAACCCTGAAACAACCTTCACGTGAACATGCATACATGAACTACTCCACAACCACTTGCAAGCTTGAATGCGAACGATCCGCCGCCGCCAGCCTACCCCACGAGCCTATACACCCCACCCCCCACCACACCCCAGCCGCCCACACTGTAAAGCTTGCCATTGATGGTGTACGCCAAGAAAGCGCCCTGCTGCAATGGCGCTATCATGGCGTATTGCTGCAACATTGCAGCAAACCCCTGCCAATAGCCGCTGATGGCAACACTCCGCCAATCCTGGCATTGATGCAATGTTGCTGCAGGACACTTGATTCAACATTGTTCAACGCCGCTCTACATACACCTGCTCTGAAGACCGGCGTTGGTGGAGGCGCCTATCAATATTGCGTCAACGCCCAACAAATTTCCGGATGTGACTGCCTACGATTCAAATTTTATGAAAGTTCGTATAACACAAGATTGTGTAATACGCAATAGCGACATATTGAATCTTCAGTCATGAGTTTATGACGGAAGATGCGCAAAAAGCGCTTTCCATGGTCTTAAAATAATTCATGAAGTGTACTGTTAGGGATGAAAGAAGACTTGATACGTGTTCACCACACTGAAATGCAGGAACTCAGCGCCAAACTATGCTTCTTCTTGAAATCAGTAGACACACATTTTGGCTTGCCATTCTCCGCTTTTCAGCGACAATCTTATCATAAGCGTGATTTCAATCAATCAGAGGCAGGCTTGGTGTTTACGTTTACGTTTACGTTTTTGCTTTTACGTATTCACGCGTAAAAACGTAAATTTGCAAAAGCGCCTATTTTTGCGGCTATTTTTACGTTTTACGGGTCCTTGCCAAGGACCCGTAAAACGTAAAAATAGCCGCAGGTGTGTCACAGTGTGACACCTAGGCTGCACGATGAAAGTTACGTACACTGATCAGTGCTCCACCATCTCCAGCACCCGCAGCACAATGTCTACATCGCCCTTGGCAAGAGCGATGATGGGGTTCAACAAAAACTCGTTTTCTGCCGCTTCCAGGGCGTCTGGCTGCCATTCTCCGGACTCCGCAAGTCTGCATGTACTGTCCTTATGTACACCGGGCAGCTTTTACGTTGTATTTACGTATTTTTACACATTTTTACGCGTAAAAACGTAAAAACTGTTTTTACGCATAAAAACATAAATACGATCAGTTTTTACGGCGTAAAAACCAAGCCTTATCAGAGGGGCGCACAGGAGTCTCAGTTCCAACATTTTCCTTCCAAGGACTCGAGAGGAGTCAAGCAAAGGCTGCGGCTTGTAAATAAACAAAATATCGCACTTTTGGGAAAGTGCGGACTTGCGTCTGCAGGGCTGTGTTTGATTCAGCTTGGTGGGAATTGGTGGAGGAGAACGTTACCCCCCAGGCTTCCTATAGGGGCAAAGGAAAAGGTGCTTTATTCCATTGTGAGTTGGGACATAGACCTCAATTCAAACAACAATTGGACCATGGAATGAATTCAAAAATATAAAGTACGCATCGCCACTGCTTACAATTGCAAAAACCAGGCTTGGCTTTTACATTTACGTTTACATTTTCGCTTTTACGTTTTTAAGCATAAAAACGTAAATTTGCGAGAGCCCCTATTTTTAACTCTATTTTTACGTTTTTGCGGCTCCCCGGGACACCCAGGTTACACGATGAAAGTTGCTTATAATGATCAGTCCTCCGCCATCTCCAGCACCTGCAGCACAATGTCCACCTCGCTTTTGACAAGGGTGCTGATGTCGTTTAACAACAGCTCGTTTTCTGCCCCTTCCAGGGCGTCTGGCTGCCAGTCTCCGGACTCCGCAAGTCTGCATGTACTGTCCTTATGTACACCGGGCAGTTTTTACGTTGTATTTACGTATTTTTACGCATTTTAATGCGTAAAAACGTAGAAACTGTTCTTATGCATAAAAACGTAACTGCGATCAGTTTTTCATGGCGCAAAAGCCAAGCCTGGCAAAAAGTTGGTCGCCGGGCCCACAGATCGCTGTGCATGGCTCCAGCTGTTCTCGAACAAGGCTCCAACTATCATGTCATTGTTCGCGACACGTATGCAAGTGCAGATTACACAAAGCCAAATGTGCAGGCCTGCACATAGCAGCCTACGCTACCGTGTTGCAGGCATGCATAGATATACGCCCATGTGGAGGGGGTTTCGACAGTTAATTCGTTGCTTCCTTTGTGCAGCGGCTGCAGCAGCGAACGCATGGACCTGAGAGCGGATGCTGATGGAGCTGGCTGCTCCTGTTGTCAAGAAGGCGCCCCCGGTACCGATGTCCCTCGCACGTCATCCCTGGACGGGGCATCCACACCCGCTGCGAGGTCTGTTCATTCGGTAGTGCATCTGTACTGCCCTGCAATCGCTCTTCACAATGTGTCGCTTTTGCACACGTCGCGCAACATCATAGAGTGCGACGGTGTGGCGTGCGCACCTCACAGCCATGTACTGCTGCAGCCGCAGCATTCACAATGATGGGCCATGGCGCTACCACACACACGATTGCTATCCGAACGATTGCTTACTGTCCAGGAATTTATGATTTAGAGCATTTTTTGCGCCCAATGAATTGATGAATTGTTGAATTCAGTTCAATTTTGTCATAGCCGGAATTGTCATGTTTAAACAAATTTGTCACGGCGAGGACGTGGAACTGTGTTCGTCCACATGTGGTCCACGTTGTACAACGAACGGGCGCACGCCGGACCTGCCGGACATGCCGTGCACGATGATGTTGGGTGTGACACCTCGTTGGGGGGTGTGTAGTACGGGCGGGGCTCCCCCACCTGAATCGTCGAACCCGTTGGGGGCGCTTCCAAGAAGATGTCACAGCCCCCACGTACCTTGAGCCGGCGGATCAGGGCGCGAGCACCCGCCTTTGGGGCATATTGTCGTATGGGGGGGACCCCATGCCTTTGGCGACCACCGGCTCAAAGCTCGGGCGCGGTGGAAAAGCGGCGGCGGAGGCGCTGGGGCTGCCGGCCGGCGGGGGTGGGCCCCATCTGGAGCATCCGATCGGTTAATCTCTCCGCCGAGGGTGCCATAAGACGCCGGCATTGCTCCCCTCCGCCGGCGCAATGCTGCCCTTCACCGGCCTGTGGTTCGCCAATGGCGACGATGAGGCGCGGTTCGGGGAGGCGTACACCGCCGGCGTGCTGAACTGCCCCGACCGCTTCCTGCGCCGCCTGAGGCTCGTCGCTCTCCCCCTGTACTCCCTGGCCCTGCTGGTGGCCGGCGAGGGAATCTGGAATGGGCTGTTGGCCGCCCTGCTCAGCGGCTTGGTCATCTTCATCGACGCGTGCTGGCAGGAATGGGGCGTGGAGTCGACGTCCGTGATGCGCACGGAGCTGACCGTGATGAAGCGAGCGATCC
>CAJHUC010000038.1:0-16719 GCA_905146915.1 Ostreobium quekettii
GAGGTTATGTGGGAAACTCTTCCAGTTACTACTCTCATCTTGTTTGGCTATCGACCTGCCCCGTCGAGCCCTGAAAAGTGAATTCTGGCTTATGCGTTGGATGGAGGGGGAGTTAGGTACGTGACTAGAGGGGCTGATAAGCAGCGAGGCATTACGCATTGTACTAGGCATTATACTATGATATTATTGCATTTGCTTAACTGCTAGTGAAGCGGCGGCACGCAATAATTCTTGGTTAGCTAGGATCGACTGTCGTGATGAAAACGAGATAAGCTGCAATGTGACATCTCTGTCATGAGTGTCGCACATTGTATGAACATTTGTGTATGTCCGGGAGACTGACGAGGCAGAACGCTTTTGAATTCGGGAAAAACTCTGGTCTATTTGAGGCATTTGGCTCCCTCACATGATTGATCTTGCTAACTAGATGGAGACAAAGCCCTCACTTGCTATGTTTTCACGTTGATGTACAGAGTGTTTTGGAGTGCAGCGAGCCACAGCGGTCGCTCTGAAGATAATTACTCCAATAGACAGCGTTCCCCTATTTATAGGCTTCTCTGATTGTGCCACCCTCTAATTGACACACATTCAACATGCGAATATTGTATCAAAATGGACCAGTGCACAATAGCACGCATCGGTTCATGCTTCTCTTCCTCATCTATTTATCCCACATTTATACTGAATATGCGAAGTCCTTATGTCCTCACGCAGACACGAATAGCTGAAAATCGTGCACAAATCAGCAACGGAAGCCACAAAATTCCTGAAGTGCTTTCAGGAACATCATGACAAAATATTAGAATATAAGGCAAGCCAACAGAACTCTCCAAAGACGATTTCTAAAAGAAACTATGGAGTCCTGAAGACAGAAAATGAAGAACACTTGGAATTCTCCAAGTCAGGCCTCATGCAACCCCACGCTCGTTATCATCCATCACTACCATTGAGTGTTAACGGCCAAAGGGTGCTAATTGTGTCATGCCATAGGTAACCTTATGTCATCCATGGCTTCACACCGTCATTTTGTGTCAAAGCCAATCGTACGCTTACAAAAATCAATCGATTTCGCAGTTGTGAGTGCAGAGAATGGTGGTAGAATATTACGTGCAAGTCCAAAGCAACGAAAAATTGACATTTCCTGGACTCCTCGCGACAGGAAAAGGGCCAATAAAAGACCAGATCTCAGGCTCTGAACCCGCCAATTGTGGGTAGTTTAGGGAAAGTTTTCCGCTGTGCCAAATCGCTATGGTTTTGTGTGGGTTTGGGCGCGGGGGTGGGGGGAATCCCGCTCATAGCTAGAGCCGCAGGGCAACGCCTCGAGAATTCGCAATGCCTCCTGGTCTCCAGGTCCTTCAGAGGCTGGGTCAGCAAAGCAGAGCTCTAAAATCTTGATCGGCAATTGTCGACCATCATCTATTTTTCAATCGAGATATGCACTTTTGGTTGATGTAGCACAGAGCTGGGGAGACATCATTTTACGTAGATCCACCTTGTCTTTCTGACTCTGATGTTGTGTCGAACGTTTGCCCTCATCTATGGATAAAAAATCGGCTATAAAGCTTAGAATCTAAACAAGGTATGTTTGTTGCGGGAAGTTTATATATTTGTGTTTCAAGGTAATTTAACGAAGTAAGCCACGTGTCAGATAGGGAAACCAATGGTGAGCACACCCATAAGAGATCACTTTTCTTAACACATAATGTCAATTGGGAACAAAGACATACATCTGATGCTAAGAAGTTCCACAATCGCCGCAAATTTTACTCAAGATACATCAAGTAATTACATCTAAGATATAACATCTTAGAGAAGAAGGGGCGCCGTCGATCAGCGGAGAGCAAATAGGGACATGTTAGGGTCCTCCCAAAAAGCGTTCCGTCCTCACAGATATTCCACAACTGTTTCAATTGGCACCCTCCAGAGCCGCCCCACCATTTTCCGTGGTTTTACGCATGTCACTTTCAACCTCTATGATCGCTGCGGCACGTGCTGGTCATCGCCCTGAATGACTGTGCGGCATCCCCACAACGTGCCAGCGCTGTAATAAACGTTACTTTATACCATCAGGTAATATTGTTGATTCATGACTGGCCGACATTGCCGACATCGAACTGCAGCATGGGTGTTTAGAGGAGAGATAAAAGGAGACTTATCCACATACACCGATGTTAGGGTACCTTCCCGACGTACTTTCCCGACTTTGCGATGCATCGTCGAAAATCACCTGGTGCCACGCTGCATCAGCAGCGGGCATCCAAGCATAATGATCCAATCATCAGAGGGTGTCTTAGCTGGGGGTGAGGCGAAGGGCCGCCGCTTATGATGGATGCTTGAGTTGTGATCAGTCGTGCACTTGTGAATAGTCAACGCCTCAAATCTACGGCAGTCTCACATTCGCAGCTAAGTTCCAACAAGTCCTGTTGTAGTCCCGGCATGGTGAATTTCCCAGCTGACTATTATCATATTGTGATCAGCATGAGAGGCTACCAACAGCAAATGTCACATCAACTGTTTTCTTTAAGGGTGCGCGTTTGAAATAATGAAATCCCAAACGCCGCACTCCAGCGCGACCCAAAACTCCCTGGGGCCCAAAAAGCTGCTTCTTGACGAGGTAAATCCGCCCATGTCGATTCGCGCTTCCGCACACACGCGCACCGCTGTAGCTTTCTGCCTGCGGAATTGGTGTCCTTGGCTGCGAAACCGCGGCGCGACGTGCCACCCTGCATGACCCGATTCCACAGGTAAGCACAGAAAGTCGCGAATTTGCAACCTCCTGAAGGCCGAACACACATCGGGCCGATAGCCTGACCAATGCATTGGGCTCTGTAGGAGATTGCACGCCCTGATTGTGTTGGAACAGACCTAAGTGGCGTGGCCAATTGTTACCAGGCCTGTCCATGAATGGGTTGCTGGCTCGTAGTGCATCTCACCTGGCCACACCACAAAGCTTGTAACGTGGGGCATTCCCACAAGTCTGGCTGCGAACGCCTTTGGACTGGGCTCCAACTGTGACCTGCATCATTGTGGGATCATTAGGCAACACCAGTAGGAATTTTTCATTTTCGACGGTTATGTTGAAGGGTTATTGAGTGAGAGTGGTCCAGTTCCCCATTGCAATGGCATGAAACACATGTACCTTTGGCTCAGATTTTGCCAACCTTTCAATGCAAGGCCATTGTTGCTGAACTCCATTTATTATGTTGTCAACACTGTTGTAGTTTCCTTCCACTTAAAATGGACAGCCATTGTACGCACATTTCAGCAATGTGCCAACAATACGGTCGCCAGGGCTTGTAAGAGGTTTTGAAAGTGCTCTGGAGCCTTAGCTGTTTTCAAACCGGGGGAATGGCCATTCTCTGGTTGCTACAAAACATGATTGCTAATGCAGTGGAAATCGAATAGAGACATCTTCTATCCTCTCGAAACTTTCTTCAGACCCCAAAATGCTGTTCTGCACAAAATCTTTGTTATCTGTTGTTCACCGCCCCTAATAATTTGTTGAACAGCACAACTGCCTATTAATGTGATCCATACTAATGCAGGAGATTACTTATCTGTATTTCCTTCTGGAGGTGTGCTGTCACATGATGTTGGTCTTCAAATTCTTGTTGCAGGCTTCAACGTTGCACAAGTCTGCAAGATTCACTATGTGCAGCATGGAGACAACATTGGAGAACTCATCCTGTGGATGGGCTGCGAGTCCCAGACTCTGCTACACTAGGTGCCGTTGCTCCACAATCCATGAGACCCAGCAGAGTCCATGAGAATGTGGCAGCAGCCCATGCAAGGAGGCACACACCCCAGGAAATTAAACCAGCAAGACAAGTCGTTCTGGAGGTGATGAGGAGATGGTGGATTCACGTTGTGGACACATGGTGCAGAGATGGTCATCACGAACTTGGGAGCCAATTTGTCCATCAAAGGTTTTCACTCTGCCGCGCTGTCAAACCATGACTGCAGGACTATACTGTCTGCTCAACACTGGTTCCCTGATTTGCTTTTGGGAGGGCCAACTTAAAAATGGGGTAAAACATGAAACATGGAGTTGTATGTGAACTGCCAAGGCAAAATTAGAGTGTCTTTGTGCACCTCAGTAAAGATGACTCTTGGGTGATGCATGTACTTTAAAATACCATTTATGTGAACCAGTGCAACTGCTATGAAGCATTGTTAGTTGTGCAAAATCTTGTACCTGATTCTTGCACAGCAAGTATTGTCCACCTCCATGGCGTCACGCCACCAGCAAACTCCGGAGGGCTGTGCGCTGCCTTACTGGGCACCATGGAACCTAAACCATCATGTGTGGCCTTCTTCCTTGTTGCAAGCGGACACAACTGCTGTTTCTATCGCTTGTGGTTTGCAAAAAGTCAAGCGGACAGGGAGATAGGTATGACAGGCAAGCCTCTTTCATTGGCCTTTCGTTGCCAGTGTTCTGCATAGCACCTCAAGCTGCGAATGGCACCTTGTGTTTTCTTTCAATCTGCATCTGATATCATTTGCCTTTCAAGAGGCACAGCCTTTGATGCGTCCAGCAAGTGCTGAAGTCAACAAAACATGGACTGGATGAGATGAAATGCATCCCATACAGGATCACTTCTCTACCAGATAAAAGGTGCCACAGAATACATTAATTGTTTAAGGTCCTTGGCAGCAAGTGGCAACATCTGCAAGAGGAGATGGCCATATTTGCTGCTTCCTGTGCGTACCATATGAAAATGATGCAATGCTTTCCTATGCACAGGATCCATTGCTGCAGAAAATCATTGAATCACGCCAGAGGATCACCAGGTCGCCCGGAAACCCAATGGAGAGAATCAAGGTTGCAGGTGTCAGCTTTGAAGACAGGCAGGCAAGGGTCGTGCCAGCGGGCATGATTGAGAACTGTTATTGTAAAGACGCCCCACAGCCTTGCGTTCATATCGGGCCATTGGCAAGGCAAAGCCCGACTTGCGCACCACACGCATGAGCGTATTCTCTGGCTTTCTCTCTGTGCTAGTATTGGGAACTGAAGTGCATCCAATCCATTGGAATTAGATTTGACCTCTTTATGTGTGACTTTGTGTGTCCCAGTCGAATGAATACCTCGGAAGTGGATCTTTGTGCTGTGTTTATTATAATCGTGTTGGCACATCATTGCAAGACGAAAGTGGAATACCTCACAATACCTGTGTTCTAATCTCAGGAAGTCCTGGCTTCTTGCAATTTTGGAGATGTTGTCATACTGTCCCATGAGCCCTGGAACCCAGTGGATCCCAGTGCAGTTGCAGTACATTTGCTGGATGGGCGACAACTGGGGTATGTGCCACGCGACAGCACCGGGGTCTTCACGCACAAGACAACTTTCGGTCGCATATCATCTGTTGGTCGGAATGAGGTAAACCTCTATGGTGAGTCATAAAATGACAGCAATCATTTACTAAATAGAAGCATTGAGACATTCTTGATTCAGAGTGTTCATATTGCAATAGCCATGTGGAGAGTCTATGCATTTTTGTGTGTCAATATGTGTTAGTGTTTATTCATTGTGGTTTTCAAGGGCGCCCTGCTGCTGTGCTTGGCCATCTGCTAGGAATGCCCTGCTGCTAGGCATGGAATATGCTTGAAATTATATTACATGGTGAACCCGTAGGACCGCACACCAAGCCGATGGACAAGCATGCCAGCCATGCATGTGCACAAACACCATCTTAGACTGAATCACCTGTTGTGTAGTGCTTGCAACTCAAGGCGATTTGGCAGCAATTTCGCTGTAGCTGTAGGGCCAGGATAGGTTTCGTAAAAAGGGATAATTGCTCTGTGCTTGCTAAGATGTGTGAGGCATACAACAAACTGTTTTGCTTATTATCTGTTTTGTGCCTTTCCAAAATGTAGTATGTGACTGCTTGCACTGAATTCTGCTGATAGGTGCCTTCATTGATGTGCAGCCCTCACTGCCATACTTTACTTTCTGCCCTGTGGCCCTTCATCTGGGCGCCAATGAACACATTCTTGATTGTCTGGGCCAAGACCACAGTGATCGTTTGCGTCAAGCAGCTTTGGAAAAAGCAGGGAAAAGGTAAGTGAGCGTGAGTGTGCAGCTGGGCTGCTCAGGATGAAGGGGCGCCACACAGTTTAGCAATTTATGCGTCCTGTGTGCCAAAGATTTAGGACAGCTGTCGATGAGATCGCATGGCATGGCCTGAAAAGCTTGAAAACTGGCATAAAACAGTCGTCACTAAAGATCAATCATTTCAAGGGATGGCGCATTACATCGTGACAGAAATGCGATTCAAGCACAAGTTTGGACAAACTGATATCACACTAGAACAGTGACATAATGTGCAGGACTGGGCGTTTGGAAATCCCATTAAGCTGTTGAATCCATTACCTCGTTTGCCCTGCACACTGTTCAAATACACAAGGCATGTGGTCATTGCCAACAGCATTGGTGCCGAGACAAGGCATGTGGTGCCAGGTTTGGCAAAAATGAGCATGACCAACATTCACAAAGTGTATCAAGTGAATTGTGCGCTTATGCCAATTTTGAGCATATTGAGCTTATCACAGGCTGTTGTGGCCATTTCGAACAATAACATTATCAGCTCTGATATCGGTCCGATTGTTGAATTTTTGCACTTTTTCCAGGTGTGCGATCACAGGGATTTCCCACGAAGATTGCAAATTGGAAGTGTGTGATGAGTGGTGGTGCGATGATGACAAGCGAGTAGGTTACATGGATGGACTAGATGTGTTGGCAGCTCCGCTTGCATGGCTCCGCCGACTGCCAGGAATCCACGCAGCGGGTACACAGGAGTGGAACAAGGGCATGGTGGTGATGGCCAACATTAATGGGTGGGTTCAGTCTCTGGCGTAAGATGTTCATTTCGCAATTTTAGAGATTTCAGATCCCAGTAATCGGCTCATAGGCTCCTGGGATTGAGGTATTTACAGTAGTTGATGAAGCAGTGCAATCCGTACAGCCTGATGTCCCAACGGAAAATGTCTTTGCGCAAATCTTCAGTGAATTGGAACTTGAATCTGTAGCTGTGTCTGGTTCAGTGTGCTCAAGGATATGCTGTGTATGCCATTGTCTCCTTTCCAAGTAAGATCACCTGCAGGGAACCAGCATGGTACAGATGCGGGTTTTGGTGCACAACTGTGTTGTGCCTGCATGCTTACACTACTGTTCCTAAGTGAGATTTGGAAGCTTTCTCCTGCAATAACGCATCACACGGCTGGGTTTTAACCTGCAAATATTCGTCAAACAATCAGAGGGAAGAAAGATGAACATACACACATGTGGACATTAAATGGCCCGAACAACAAGCAGTGTCATTGGCTGACAAGGACGCTATTGGCACTTGAAATATTGCACGGCTCTGCAAATATGGGCAGCAGACCTTGCCGTGGCGCCAGGTGTTCGGTGTCCCATATCAGTGGGTCAGAAAGTTCTGGAATGCATAAATCAATTTGTGACACTTCTTTTGCCCCACAGTTGAAATTCAATTATTGTAGCTGAATGTCAAGAATAGTGTGCGGCAGAAGAGCGCCGTTTTGCCGTTAAAAGTGACGTTGACCTGATTTCTTTGTCTGCGTGTATTAGAAGTACTGCAATAGTGGAGTTTGTGCAGCATGAATGGTGGCGTTTTGGAAAACCTGGTGACGTTTTTGCCTCGAGCGCTAACAGACTTCCAGATGTGTATGCGAATGGCATTGTGCGCTTCCAATTGTGGGCGTGAGCGAGGACGCATTGCTGTTGAGGTGCCTCGCATTCAGCTTACCAGAGGCGTGTCTATGCAATGACAATGGGGAATGTGGCATTTGCTCAGCTGCAATGCAGCAGTCCTGTTGCAGGATTGCACGTGTGCAGCACATGTGTCACGTTGCCAATACTGTAGATGGGGAAATTTTCGTTTCGGCGACTTGCTTTGTGACCTACTGACTATCGCATGGATGGGGAGGGTTGAATGGAAGAGCTTATCGCATTACGGAAGCTTGCGTGTGTGCACCACTATGCGAATGTGCATGCAAGGGATTGCAATGCAGATTGAGGAGGACTTCTGCGTGTTGCTTTCTTTCATTTCAGCGCATAATCAGCTGCTGAGTACATTTTGCCGCATTGCTAACGGTGTTGCTGAATTTTGGGGAGTCGTAGATGATGGAATATGCATCATGACAGCTGTTTGTCATTATCACTGCCCAGATGGTCTGTATCTGAGGCTGAGCAATACACAAGTCAACGCCGTCAAAATCAGTTGCAAATGTCCCTATCGGCAAAAGGAACTCAAGCAGAGGTCGCATCCCAATGGAAGCTGGACTTTTCGTGGCTACGGGAACAAGGTGTTGAGATACCCGAACTGCTGCGCCAAACTGTGATGGTGAAGATTGTCCACTAATGGGGAAATTAGTTGTCACGGTGATATCTATGTTTTGTGTAATGTATCTTTAAAGTGGCTTTGGTGGCAGGATGGTATTGTGCTTGTTGACATGCCGCATGCTGGTACTATTTTGGTCGCGTTGCGGCTAAGGCCATTGGGTTTGGGCAGCAGTCCTAGGTGGTTGCTATCAGGGTGCATGACGAGTTCACGGGTGGACTGGAATCGGAGTTGCATTTGAGCTTTGGGGTGCAGTTTTGGTGGCCACGGTGGCTATTTGTCTCGGTATCGCATTGGACGGTGACGTTGCGCTATTTTGAGTTGAGGATTATTTGATGCGAGCAAAGTGCAAAGGAAAAGGCGACCTGCGTGTGAGGCCTTGTGCGTGCTATTTCGATGTGCATACATATACCATATTCTATCGTCACGCCGCAACCCCTACGCCGTCTGTGTCCCTCCAACGCGTATGCCCATGTGGTTGCTTGCCAATCAACCTTCTGATAAGATCGCCTTGGCCATGCGTACACCTATCGAGTGCCATGGTCAATTCCTGCTGGCCAATTGGGCTCATCGCACCAACACACCCGTCCGACGAATGGATGTTGAGCACAATGCGAAAGATACCATGCGGGAAAGCGGCAAGATGCTTTGATAGTGTGCGGAATCTCTTGACAGTTTCTAGAATCAAAAGGTCAAATTTCTAGCAAGGCCACCCATGTTAGATGCTTTTGCTCCAAGCCTGTCCGCATGGAGATTTTGGTTGACTGTCTTGTGTTTTCGATCTCGAGAGCAGTTAGGTGCGTTGTTGGCCTAGTTTGTGTGCGCAGAGGCGTGGCAGTCCTTTAAATTCACCAGAACGTATGGGCGATTTCCCTCAGGTTCACATGATGCACGACGGAATGCCCACTAAGCAGCCTGTTCGGCCGATCCATGGGCCTGACATCCCGTGCATGCATACATGATCCATGCCCAACCCGCGGCCCCAACAAGACCCTGTGCACCTTCCTCTATCTTACCTATATTTGCTCGGGCACTGCACTCCCCTGCCTTCCCCCTTCGGCCCCTTGGGTGAGTCGGCTGTGCAGCACAACTTACGCTTGCCAAACCCCATCCATCGTTGTATGAACACACCCAGACCCGTGACCTTGCCACTGCGGCAATTGCCCAGTCGAGCAAACCTTCCCGGCACCCACAAGTGCACCCATAAAGCGCTGCATACGCGGCCACCTTCTCATTGATATTCTACGGCAAATAGCCCCTTTGGGTACTTGGGATCGATCAGGGGTGCGGACAGTGCGTCCCACTTAGTCTCTTGCCAGTTGTCGTGGGCACATGGAAGTCACTGTTGGTCCTGGGCACGTTACTTTGCACTATCTTTCAGTCTTAACCGGTCTGCTAGGGAGCCCTAAACATTGTTCAATGTCAGTTGCGGTGGCATGCAAGTAGTATAACGTCCATACGTGGCGCAATTTCTGCCAGACCGGTCTCCTGTGCCCACCCAGTCATGTACCCCATGACGATATTTACAGACATAAACTCAACGTCACATACCCAAGGTTCCCATCCTTGAACATTGCCCTTCGCTTCGCTCGTACTTAACGCCACTCTGCCAGTGACTAACCCCATGAGTCAGCTCACTTATCCCGTACTTCACTCCCTTAACTGCCTCCCCATATCACAACTAAACCGAAGCCCACTCTCCAGGGTGGGAGGGTTGGGTGTGAAACAATATAAGGAGGGAGACCAGGGGGAAGCCTAAATAGTCACCCCTCTCCGCCCCGCCAAATCCCGCCAAACTCTAGGGCGCCAAAGACGGCGGCACCTCGTATTTTCGTACTCTGACTGACCCACGGTATTAGGGCCGCCAGAAATCCCAAGGGGCGGGGGTTGAGTAATATCCGGGTTCAAAATTGCACCGTTCGAATTACCAGCGCAGCCCACCCATCGTCGCCCTTGGCACAAACCCATTAATAGGATATTTGACTTCATTTCTGCCAGACCGTTCTCCTGTGCCCACCAGTCATGTGCCCCCATGACAGTATTTACAAACATAAACTCAACATTACATACCCGAGGTTCCCGTTCTTGAACACTGCCCATTCACTCTCCTCGGGAACTCGAGGCACCTCCAGGGCTGAAGATGTGCCTGAATTGCTCATGCAGGTTGCGGGCGGTGATAGTCATCCAGCCAAACAACCAAAAGTCCCACCCCGTGGGCAAAACGAAAAATGTTAATGTACGACCAGATTGCGTCTGACTTCCACCCACCCCAATCGCAGATACGCCACTCTGTGACCTCCAAAGCAAAGCAACTGGACGTGCCTCCTCTTTGTAGGCCGTTGTGGTGTAAAGCACAAGGGGTATTATGTTTCTCTTGTAATTGGATTATTGGGAGGTTAAAGTACAATGAACTATGCGATTGAACATCTTATATGATAGTAAATTCAATTAAGAACCCATAGGTCCTTGAACCGCCTCCATTGGGTTAGCAGTAGAGGAGGTATTGATAGATATACTTCTAGTACTTCAGAACCCTTCGCTGGGACCGTATTTAGGGACGAGATACAATCGTAATTCCAAAGGGGGTGGCCACCCATCAAATTGTAACATTCTTTCTCTCGCCCACTCCGCGTACCCCGCGGCTGCATATGCGAGCCGCACGGTGCTACTCCTACATCGCGCATAGCAGCCCCACGCTTGGCCATCTACAGACCTTGGGCCAAGCTGCAAACCCAAAGGAACGAGCGCCCTGGCAAAGCCCACCGGTCATCCAGTGGAGGAGGCCCATATGGGCCCAATCGGGCGCCTTGCCAGGTGCATCGCTCGCATCAAACCCAAAACCATACCAAGTGGTTTCGGAGCCAGTGGGCATGGATGGCGGAAGCGCGCCATGCGGCACGAGAGCACCAAGGGGCCCCCATCCCGATGGTGGGGGGAACCCATCCATGAGATCCGTGGAGAAGCGGCAAGCCAAGCACCCCAAGAGGGGGCCTGAATTGGCCAGAGTGGATGCTGCGCGCCCGGTTCTATGGGGGGAGGCACATTGTTTTGTCATTTCACAAGGGATCTTGACGAGTGTGGGGGGGTGGGGGTGGAGGGGTGCATTCCCCCGCGGAGATTACTGTAGACGGAGGTGGGGCGGTGTATTGCCATAGAATACCATGAGTTGGGATGGCAGCACAGAGGCGCAGACCGGGCGCCACTGGCCCCGATGGCAAGGAGGCATGATTAGCCGTGTAGGCCTTTGGATCGGGTGGAAAGGAGCGCCAGGACCCTAGAAGGGCCGGTGCAGGAACAAGCGATAGGCCAGATCCCGATGCAAGCTATGCAAAGGGTGATTGGACCATACCACCCCATAACGTGACAGCAAGAAGTGGCAGGAAGTGACCCGCCCCGTGTACTGCCGACGGGGGGGATACTGAGTAGCGACCCCGGGTGGGGCCCCTACCTAGAGGCCTACACAATAGTGACCTCTACATGTGAATATGTGGTACTATGCAATGATTGGATGTTGGTGGAGTGGAGTTGCAACCCAACAGGCGAATGGTAGCTTCCTTAAAGAAATTGAAGGGGTACCTTTGACCTCCTCAACAAGTGGACAATGGGTAGTTGCATACGGCAGCTTTGCTGGAGCAACTAAGGTGGTACTCTTGACCTCCTGAGTAAGTCGACAATAGCCAATAGTGAGCAATAGCTTCTCCAAAGCAGCTGAGGGGGTACTCTTGACCCTCTCAGCAGGTGGAGAGCAGCTTCATCAAGTTTAAAGTTGACTACCCCTATAGACAATTAAGGTGCCAGAGCACTAGGCCTAGGGCCCTCCGAGTGGGCCAGTATTAATTAGGAGGCTGTCCCACTCCAATAGGGCGAATGGCCAGGACGCCGGGGGGGAAGGCTGAGTCAAAGAGTCTTGTACCGGGCCAGCCTAGACACATGTGAAGGGTTATAGGCCTACCTGGTGGCAAAAAAAAACTTATCCAGAAAAAAGGTTAACTCCAATTTGAAGCCGGCGGCTGCCCCACATGTATTTGGGGGGTGCATGTAGGGCCGGACAGACACAACACCATTAGGTTCCGTTTTAGAGAGGAGGTAGCTAGGGAGGAGGGATAGGTCCGGAATTCCCCTGAGTTACTTGGGGCGCACATTATGCCCATCAAATTGCCATCTGGTTGAGGTGTGGCATCAGCCCTAAGGTGATCGTAGTTTGTGAGGCCGCCAAGAGGCCGATATTAAAAAGTCCTCCCTAGGCAAGGAGGCAGGGAATGTTTAGCTCTGATCAACTGATGGCGTTCCCGGGGGTGCCACAAGGAAGCCTCTTTTTTGAGGGGTGAGCAAATACTCTTTGAGTATTCTTAAATTCCCTATTGCTAACTAAGGAAGAAATTGGTTGTAAAGACTATCCTAGAATTGTTGTGGTGAAGCCACTCTGAAACCTTGTCGGTTGGGGAAGTATAGTACCCACTGATTTGGATATGTCATTTGGTGAATCCTAAAGCTTGCTCTAAGTGAGTAAGGACTACGATCTAGGATATCTCTAGGGCTGGACCTCCATGTAATTAGCCTATAATCTACCACAACTTTCAGTCACCAATTTTTAGTCAGTCTTCATTCAGACTTCATTAGTTTTGCTGGGATTATTGGGATTCTTTCTGCACTTTTTATTTTACCCTACGCTTATGCTATTTTTACATGAGTGAATATTTATATCACATATATCAGACCCATGAGCATTTTGTTGGTAGGAGATAGAGGAGGCGATGAGTTTTAAGGCTGTTGACTCAGCGTCACACCAGGGAGTATTGTCTGGTCCAGTACTAGTATCTGAGGCAGTTATTAATATATTGTTATGCCCTTAGTCCCCTTTGCATACTAGTATTTTGTCCATGGAGCATCATGTAGCTCGTATCGCATCGGGGACATAGGCAGGTACCCATATCTAGCATGACTCGCCAGATATCCGGAGTCAATGGACATTCATTGAGCATAGAAAAACGTTGCCTGTCCACACAGCCTTGCAGTTCACAGTTTGTATTAGACCATGTGAGCCACCAATGTTTACTGGAGAGCGAGGATAGAACTTTGTGTCCTGGCTCAGAATGGTGGATTATTATTTGGATATAGTGTCATGTCCTGAGCAGTAGACTATCATCTATATTATTTTATTACTGGCAGGTGATGCACGAGTTTGGTGGGATGCAAAGTGTATTGCGCATAGGAATAAAAGGACAGAGCCACTTGAGGAGTTAAAGAGGATATTGAGGGCGCAGTTTGACACCCCTATTAGGGAGAGTCGTGCTAGGACCAAACTCCTCAAGCTGTTACAAAAAAAGGGGAAGATATGTGCATGTACATGGCACAAACAAAACCCTTGCTGCATAAGTTCTATGGATACAAGGTACGGCCCTCCAATTTTGGATTTATGGCTTGAGATAGCCTTTATATTTTGAGGTTGTCAAGGCTGCCCCTATAACTTTAGCCAAGGCAGGAGCTTTGGTCGCATGCATAGAAGATGCGTTCAGTGGCAAGGCTGACAGTGACCAGTCACAGAGTAAAAAGAATAGATAACGTAAAAATGCAGGAAAGGCTGGCAGAATTTTAAGAGAAAAAATTTGGAACACCACATCATCACATAGAGGGATCTCATAGCAGGCATGGGCAAGCTAGACAACCATGTCTCTCTCTACCAACTGGTACACATTTCCACCCGGGGCACCAATCTAGAGAATTTGGGCAGAGTAGATGTGGGAGGATTCAGAGGGAGCCCAAGGTGGTTGTAATGGCCACCAGTAAAACATTATAGAATGTGGTCAATCAGATGGATCAGGAGGCAGAACAACAATCTGCTATGTTGGATGGATATTTGCCAGTAGTTGCGGTAGGGAGATTGACTGGCCTCTACTTTGGCCAGCTAGGAAAGTGTCTGGGACATTTAGTTCAAGCCTGCCAGAGAGCTTGGACCATCTCGGTTGTGTTTCCTAGCAAGTGGCAACAAAAGCGCCAAAAGAGGTTGAGGAAATGGAGGCACAGAGTGGAAAGATAGTGGCATTATTAAACACACTAGGTTGAGGAAAAGAAAGTTTCCAAGATGCAAAATAGGGTGTTTAAAAAGGTGAAGGAACCCCTATCAGAATTGGTGGGAGTCCCCAAGTGCTAGACTCAAAGGAGGGAAGCTCCTGTAGAACCCAATGCTATGAACCAGCCAGGCTTGGCGTCGACAGGCAAGGACCACTTGCTTCTGGTCATTTATAAATTTTTAGTAATTTTAAATAATTTTTAATGCTTTAATTTAAGGCAGTGGCGAACAACATATATGTATCTATATTAGTGGATTCGGGTGCCACTTGATCTTTTGTGAATGAGCACTTGCAATCCTGGCCACCAATTGAATTCAAAAGTGCATACATCCTCATTGGAGTTAGCCAACAAAGATATCATAGTGTTTACCGGCATTGCACCTAATATGCTGATATGCATTGGGTGCACAGCCAGCAAGGTGTTTTTAATGGCAGTGCCTATAATGGAAGGCATACAAGTTTCGTTGCATGTTGTCAAACCCCTAATTGATTGGAAATCGAATTCCTTGGTTCTTAAACATGGTGATAGATTGGAGGTTGTCCAAGGAATCAGTACACCTGACATTGTTTCATACAATATTGTAACAATATTGTCAACAGTTGACCGTGGTTTGCCAGATCTCTAGCACACTTTCCACTCTCTCAGAAGTCTGCCTCCAACCCTAATATTACCAGGGGTGATTTATACATTAGAGGTGGCCACACTCGGGTGCCGTCCGGTCCATTAAGTCCGGTCCGGAAAACTGAGTGTGATATTCGTCCGCTAATATCCGGTCCGCTATTTGCCGTATTGCCATCCGCAAAATCCGGCTCTCATTTTTTCTTCACCGTTATTTGCCGTTCAATTAATTGATGACATGTGCGGCGTCCGGTCCATAACAAAATATCCGTTGATTAATAATTTTGGTCCGTTATTACTCATAGGTACTTGCTTTCCAGCCATGGCAAGGTCAAGGCGAAGTTGCCAAGGGGTTTCCATTTTGTAGCAACTCGAATTATATTGGTTGCATGCTTGATAGATGTGTGTGGGCGTTTTCCAGGTCATGTATTCTGCGGTTTGTAATACATGGAGTGATTTGGAGAATTGAACAACACACAAGCCATGTGTAAAGTTCCAGTGTATGCATGCAATCCTGCACCACTTGCTACGGCTGGTACTGCTGCGTACCACACTCCCATTGCAAGTCTTCCCAGCCATTGCAGCAAGGGTTCGGCATAGTTGTAATACCAAACGCGGACACACAAACACCCACATCACCTGAGGCAGGTGGCAAAAAGGGTTTACCTCCAAACACAGTTGAGCCACTCAACATACTTGGGAATGGGTGATACGTATCACATATAACGATGGGTTGTTGCGGCGGTACTCCATAGTTTCCATGCCAGGGCAGCGAGTGTAAAGCCCATCCACCAATTGCACTATTCGATTGGACACATTTCTCACAAAAATTCTCTTCTATCTATATGATACCCTAGGTTCATCCACCATTCCAACATAGTACGTCAAAGTTCAACAGTTCAACATACATGAAAACGGGCAATGAATAGTATGAGTCGTGATTTGTTATCTTCCATCTCTGCCTATCGCACCCTCACTGCGGCGGTACTCCAGAAGTTTCCACGCCAGGGCAGCGACTGTAAAGTCTATCCACCAATTGCAGTATTTGTTGGGATGCATTTCTTGAATAAAATTTTCTTCTATCTATATCATACCCAAAGTTCATTCACCACTCCAACATAGTGTGTTCAAGGTGTGCACTTCAACACAGGACAATGGAATATTACAAGTCATGATATCTTATCTTCTATCTCTATGGTACCGCACCCTCGTTGCGGCGGTACTCCACAATTTCCATGCCGGGGCAACGAGGGTGGTCACCGGTGGTGATCCAAACTTTGGGATCCAAAGTCACTACTTCCCTCCCTTCCCTCCCTTTCCCCCCTTCTTGCGTCGATGGGCTAGCTTCTGCTGTGACTATCCACTCTCTGCCATCTGCCACCCTAGCAAGCTCAAATGATCCACGTTCTTGGGCTTGAGAAGCATGCGCTTGGCCGTCACAAAGAGACCAGCCTTTGAAAATGAGCGTTCACTACTGGCGCTGGAGGCCTGCAACACAACCAAAAATACTCAGTACTTCTCAGCCTGTGAACTCCATAAGGGCACTGTGGCATATATGCATAGCTAGTTGGCATCACAATAAAACCAAACTTGGAAAATGAGTATTCACTGCTCGCGTTGGAAACCTGCAACACAACCAAAGATATTCAGTACTTTCCTTTCTTTCAACTCT
>CAJHUC010000039.1:0-16476 GCA_905146915.1 Ostreobium quekettii
ATGCATTTCATCAGTGTTCTGCATGCTAAACACACGGAAACAACACAAACCCATAAACTTTGTACACATTTGAACACGTGTTATTTGGCCCTTTTCTCCCAAGTGATTTGGGGAGCGACGCAATGCGTCAGCGACGGAAAGGTAGGCCCACAACACACTGATGACACTCTTGCCTCCATATGATCATGGGCTGATGGGCCGAGGCCAATTCGTTGTTCTGTGTTGACCAATGCAATCAACGCCAAACCGAAACCCCGCCCACACATTGCCACTCAGCCAAGCGGGGTGATGACCAGCTTCCAACCGCATAAAGATCAGCAGAAAGCATGACCCGACAACATTTATGTCACCAGGCGGCTATCAGTACAATGTCGCAGGTTCTTGCAGGCAAGGACAAGGCCTTTGAGCTTGACTGCTGCCACTGGGTCCAATGCTTCAACCCTGTGTTGCAATGTCAATGTGACATTCATTGTAATACATAAGGACTGCAGTTCGTGTTGGGCGCAAGGTCGAGCTAAGATTCAACGCAACATCGACCCATCAATGCACCAAACAGAATAGGTTGAGAGTGGACGCATCCGACACCTCGATACTCGGCGGCCCCAGAAACTTCACGACTCTTTCAACAGATTCCGGAACTTTCCAGGAAAGCCGGCATTCCGGCAGGGGCCCAGGCCGGTGGTCTCGGCGAGGCGCCAGCTGGGCGATGGAGGCGCTTTGTTCGCCCCTGGCAAGGTGATCGCCACCCCAATTCCGCTTCACAATCCCAGGACTGGGCTCCCGAGACTGGGTTGGGCGCAGGTGAAGGGAGGTATGGGAGACATAGCAGTGCGGCGACAGAAGTGGTCAGGATGTTTGGCGGGATTGGCTAAATGGCAGTCAAAATATAAATTTTTATAAATATTTTTTTGGGCGTCGTGCGACGTCAATTCACCACCGTTATCGCACATGGGCGCGGACGCTGCGAGAGTGCACATTGCAAAGAAGCCAAGACAAGAACAGCCTTTCGTGCAAAATGTCGTTAGTGAGCCAATAGCACAATTAGTGTGCAACATCTTGATTTCCGAGCAAATTATAAAAACTATTGTGTTCAATATGTGCAATCGACCCACAATGCAATAAACATGCTCAAGATCAAAGAAAAATATGTTTTGAAGTTTCGCAACATTACCATTTCTACACTTGTGTAATCCACTAACGACATTTTGCACGAAAAGGTGTTCAAGGCAAATAGTGTCCGAAACGGCTGTAAATGCATCGAACTTTGCGGCATTGGGAAGTGCAGTAGTTTGCGACATTGCAGTGCCTTGCAACACTGGAGTACGTAGCGCCCGTCCTTAAATTACTACCATTCTTTGGGCATCGAAAGTTTGGATCAGTGGGCTCCTGGGGGTCGCATCTATGATTTCATACCAATATCGTCATCTTCATCGCATAGAACGTGGTCTCTGTAGTACTTTGATTCTAAGTGTGAGTGTGCGCTGATAGGCACCGGTGGCTTTCGTATGGATCGTGAAATAGATCGAAAGCATATCGCACGAAATCGCTACAACGGTGTACTCTTCGTGATACCCGGTGTTGTGAGAGTTGGGCACATTCATGCCGTGGAGCAGTCGGAGCAATCAGCATCGAAATGAAGTTTACATAGCAATCACCTACACCATTTCGCACTCCATAAAAGCGGAGTGTCTGCATAAATTTCAGACTATTCTTCATTTGTCAAATTAAAAACCCGTTGAAAGAATCCCTCCAAAACAAACCGAAGCTTGGAGCCCCAGTAACACCCCAGCAACGACCAGCAACAACACCAGTGAACATGCAAGGTGCATGCGCCAGGCCACTGTGGCTGCGCGCAGACAACTATCCGGCTAATTCAAATGAAACGGCAACGGTGGCAGCAAGAGGAAACGAAACAGCTCTCTATCCCCGTGGACCAACTCCCTTCCACTTCACAGCAGCGGCACAGCACAGAGCCCTTCCCACGCAATCGCAAACCCAAACGGTCACGGGGTTTATTCTCAAAACGAAGCAACAGGAAAGAAATAATCTCCAGACTTGGAAATTCAGCCAAACAGCTTAAATAGGATCCCCACAAATGAACCGTTCTAATGACCGAACCCCCGGCCACTTCAAAGCAAAGAAACTGGAAAGAAAAAATTTCCCAGACTTGGAATTCCAACCCAACAGCCTAAACCCAACCAACCCAATTAACCAACTAATTCAAGCAAGAGTACAGCGCCGCCCGCGAAGGAAAAAACGCAAAACTCATCACCAGCCCCTCAGGAGCGGGTCTTCCTCTGCAACACGTAGTAGATCACCGCCCTCGTGACGACCAGCAAGGACAGAAGGAAGGTCACCTCTGGCCAGACGCTGTCGTTGACGTCCGTGGGCAGGTTGAGCGCCTCCTTCAGGCTGTCCACAGGCACGCACTGCACCGGCCCGTCTGTGGCCTCTCCCAGGCCCCCACAGTCCACGAAAGACCTGTCCCCAAACTCTATCTTGTTCAGCAGGCTGAAGCCCCACCACATGAAGCTGCCGTACTTTAGCCACCCCACCCAGTCAGGCACGTCCCTCACGTAGAAGCCTCCCACCAGCATCAGGCCGAGCATGAGCACGCTGGTGATGGTCTGGGCCTGCTGGACGTCCATCACAGCGGCTCCTATGAGCATGCCCAGGCTCTGGCCCACGAGGGTGACCAGCATGATGGACAGCCAGTTGGCGAAGAAGGCCCCCGCGGTGACCCTCAGGCCGGTGGACCAGTAGACGATTATGACGAAGAGCGTGGGGATGGTGCAGTCCATGGGCAGGTCGGAGAGCGTGCGGGCGATGTAGAAGGTGGACAGGCGGTACATGCCGCTGCGGCGCTCCTTGAGCATCATGTTGAAGTCGTTGGGGAAGGTGAAGAGGGCGCGGAACATGGCGTAGAAGGACATGAAGAGCATCTCGAAGAACAGGAGGCCGATGACGTCAGAGGCTGCCAACAGGGTGTCGTCGCCACCGACCTGCCACCACAAGATGCCTGGGGAAGGGCACAGACATCAATCAGAGCGCCTCTTGGTACTTAGCACAGTACTTGCTGCTGTTTGCTGCTGATCGGTGCATCTCCTTGTAGCTAATGCAATACTTGCAATAGCTTGGCAGCATGTTGGGTGCTACAAGCGCTGGCACACCAGCACACCGCAGGCCATCCGGAGAGAGGCCCATCGACCTGTCAGGGGCCTCACAGCAACCGGCACAGTATTGCTAAGACTTTGCAGTGCTTTAGATGCTCCACACATCAGATTGGAAATGCATCCAAGTATCAGGCAAACACGACTTGCGCACTCAAGGCGCTTCCCCAACAGTGTGCACTGAGGAATCGTTTTCATTCATAAACTGTCATTACCATTCTCCACATTACCGCAAGCACTATTATATTGTTGTCACTGATACCGTCATTGTTCAAATTGTTGCCACTATCACCATTGAGTACATCTCAACTGTTTGTTCTAACTGTTTTTAGCGAATCTCAACAACTTCTTTTAGCTTTCCGGTTCCAAGATCTGAAGAGCACGTCATCGTTCCCCGAGTCAAGATTGTGTAGATCTCGATCGATACATGATTCCAACGTTAGGTGACTCCCTTCAAGGGGGGCCAAGCTGGGTGCCCAAGCAGTGAATCAGCAGCTGCCTCACTAAGTGGCTGCCGAGGGAATGCTGCATCGCATCGCGGTCCTCCTGCCGAGAGTGCGGCCTCTCAGCAGCCACTCTCCAGTGAACCGCGAACATATGACATGAAGGAGCTCAGCTTCAATAACGGGATCACCGCGTGTCTGCGTCGTTTCCCTGCTCACCTGCGATCGCGGCGACCAGCAGCAGCCGCAGGTAGTTCTGCAGTCCAAGGGCGTCCGTGCGCCGAACCTTCACGCAACGCTGGAACAGAATGGCGATCTGGCCCCCGTAGCTGGCGCCCCACCGATCGGACTTCTTCACCGGCGAGTCGGCCTCCTCCAGAGGCTCCACGTTCCGTCCATCCGTGACCTTGACCTGTGCAGCGACATTTCCCTTATGCATGTTATTCTTACGTTTGTTTTCTAGAGCGTTTTGCTCACATGCCCTGCTAGCTTGTAAACAGAATCAACTGGGCTCTGGATCGAGAACAATGGAGATCCATCACGGCGATTTCCGTCCATCAATCACAAATGAGCATCAGGCGCATCAGCTGTACGCCTTGTCTTGTGTTGATCGGGGGGTGGGGGTGGGGTGGGGAAGTGGGGTGGGGGGGTGTACCCAAATGGATGGGAGTCAAAGTGGCCACAAATCACATTGCAGTGTGGATACATTGACGAGATCTACAGCACATATGTATCACCAGCAGAAAATCGCCCATGTCGAAACGGCTTTCAACTGCGTTCAAGCCACGCCACAGTGGTGCCAAATCGGTCATCTCGACCGCGTTCTTGGTACCACTTTCACAAGTGTTGTACGCAGCTCGCTACTGGAATTCACTTTGCTGCGCGCTGCAGGCGAGGGGCGCCATTTCAGCACCTGCAGGACGGCCGCGTCCTCGTCGAGGCTCTTGACGCTCGTCGGCAGGTCGGCGCCCTCAAGCTCGGACTCGCTCTGCAGGCCATTGGGGTGCGAGTCCCCAAAGTATCGGTACCTTGCGATGAGCCCCTCTCTGGCTTCGTCGTCGCGGCTGCACAGCCCCACAAATGTTCCCGATCAGCTTCTGGCATGTATTCTCTGATGATGACGATGATTGTGAGAACGAGAAAAATAAGCAGTTAGTTACAAGGGGAAGGTGATAAATATAGTGTCACTGAACACGGGGAACATGGTGTTGGAATACGGTGAAATGAACATGGGATACGGTGATTACCAACTGAGAACATTTACAGCAAGTGCCATTTGATTGGTGTATTTGATTGTCTGTCCTGTAACGGATCTGGTTGCGGTTTTGTTTCCCGTGCCTGGGAGCGACCGTGTGAGGACCTTCGGTTTTCGTTTCAACGACGATGAGGAAATTCCATTAATTACGTGTCAGCCACTGAAGGCAATGTCGCCATCCAACCGCACAAAAGCAGTGTGTCCACTGTTATGTGTTTTCTGGTGGTGAAGCAAACAGCAGCCTTCATGCAAGCGATCAGTGGCACCCGCAATGAGCTTCCCTTCCTTCAGCTCTCAGTTCTACTTTCAACTAATTTATTATTTTCGACCAATCTTGGGTCTCCATATTTCTGCCCATTTTCTTGCTAGGTGTTCACAAGGGCCAGTCCTCTCCTGCCAGAAGGACCCAGAATTGTACCCTCAAATTTGGCATTGCCCTTTGGAATCGAAAAACATTTCCCACTTTGAGATCGGAAACAGCCATCGCACGTTAAAATCGAAGATAAATATCGCAAGAATATCGCAATTGAAAATAAATATCGTACGTTCGGATCGAAACAAAACAGCAGCACACCTGCCATCGGCCAGCATGTCGCCGTTAGCCAAGTCCAAAATGTAGTCCGCGATGTTGACCCCATACGGGCACCTGTAGTGCAGCTTGCCGAACCACTCGATGGCAAGCTTTCCCGACCCGTAGTACATTGTGTGGCCCTCGCTCAGTAGCAGTACATTGTCCAGCTGCCTGTAGATGCGGCTGGAGGGCTGGTGGATGGTCGTCAGCACCGTGCGGCCGCCTTGCGCCAGCAGCCTCAGGGTCGTCAGCAGGTTCATGGCAGTGGTGGCGTCAAGGCCGCTGCAGCACCGGACAATGCAGCAATATGAGACTTCAATAAGATAGTTATGTATGCATGATACTTATGGCTTGTTATATTATTGAACTGGTATACTTTTGTACGTATTGATACTTATAACTGTGGATACTTATGTACTTCCTCCAGCACTAACTTAAATACCATGCCTTTGCACAAGCCGCTACCCAAAAGAGTGTCCGTGATATGTAGTACATACATCACGGACTGCAGTATATTATTCAGGAGCAGCCACTAAGCTTCCGCTGACAACACGAGCTATGTAGGACACATAGGAAAGACAATAGGATATAGTTGCAAGAAACGCATTCAGGGATCCGGCATGCGTCAAAGGCGCACAAAATGAGAGTCACATTGTGCGAGTACTCAGGCGGTCCGAATTTAGGACCTACCTTGTGGGCTCGTCTAGCAGTAGGAATGCGGGGTCGATCAGCAGCTCGTGCCCCACAGACACGCGCTTCCGCTCCCCGCCTGACACGCCTCTCATCATGAAGCCGCCTGCAGATGCAGAGTATCGCCCAGTGAGCGCGGCGCAGAAGTTCCGGCAGCAAATTGGGAAGTTTTAGGCGAAGTAACAATTGTTCGAGTCGCTGAATACAGCCTTCCAGGCAAGCGCGGCTCTGTGCCAGTGCGCTAACATGGTGCCATGCGATCAAACCTTTGCTCGTGTTGCAGAAGTGGTGCAGCAGGAAACCGTTTGGAAAACAATCGGCCACAGATGAAGGTGAGTCCACTGAACCAGGCAGCAGCGATGCATACCCTGCACCCTTTAAGCAAAACAGGGCTGCAACGAGGTACCATAAATACGGACATAAAAGCCATTTTCCATAAAACGTGTGTTAATCCACCTGGCGAAACGTATCTAAGGATGCGGTCTGGCTTCATCAGTCGATGCCATCCACACCACCGAACGCGGTACAGATAGTGTTCTATGCCCATTTTTCCTTTTTCTGCACTGGATATATCGCTGGCATACAACCCACCAATGACCTATAACGACCAATGATGAATAATGCATGATTGTCCAACGGTGAATGTGATCAGCCAATCCATACCGAGCGCTGTACAGCCCAAACTCCGAGCGGCATCCAGACTTTGTGGAACCACATCAGCCCAGTACTTAATTCAGTAGTGCGAGAGTGCTCCCAGAGCCGCACCTATGAGCGTGTCGCGGCACTTCGTGAGACCCAGGGTAGAGATGACGGATTCCACACGCTCCTTTTTTTCGAACCTGCGGGATAAATAAAATTGGTCACATTTTTTGCGCACAACCAAACAACACAACGTACATTGCACCAGGCTTGTTATTTACATTCACCTTCACGTTTCTGCGCTTGCGTTTTTATTCGCAAAAACGTAAATTTGTAAAAGGGGCTATTTTTGCGGCTGTATTTATGTTTTGCGGCTGGTGGTGACATCCAGGTTACACGATGAAATTCACACAGCATGGTCAGCCCTCCGTCCCCTCGAACACCCGCAACATGGAGTCCACCTCGCCCTTGGCAAGGGCAACGATGGCAAGGAACAAAAGTTCGTTTTCTGCACATTCCAGCGCGCCTGGCTGCCGCCCCCTCATGCTTCCAAGTCTACATGTACTGTCCTAATGTACACGGGGCTGCGTCTACGTTGTATCTACGTATTCTTACCCACTCTCACCGGTAAAGCCGCAAAACTACTTTCCCACGCAAAATGTAAATACGGTCTGCGCTTGCGGCGTAAATAATAAGCCTGTACTGTACAGCTTCATCTTCAAGTACATTTTGATGCACGTATACTACCTTCGTTGTAATGCTCATCATTATAAGTAATGAAGTTACACACTTTGTATGTTTACGCACTTTGGCATATTTACCCCCAAGCAATTCATTTTATGATACCATGAGACACAACAAATGTTGATGCGTCAACCACCATATATACGTAATGGAGAAGATTTGGAGATCAGAATGGAGGAATGAGCGTATCTGTCACACTCAACGCGAAAATAGTGTTTCGTTTACTGACACACTTGTCACACTTGTCACACTTGTCGCACCCGTCACACCCGTCACACTTGTCAGGGCACACTAATATGGCAATGGCATGACGTTGTCACGCAATTCCCAAAAAATACTGTAGTGGTACAGTAGTCTAGCACAGTGGCACTGATCTCCACCAAAGGCATATCACAATTTTCAGCGGCATTCAAGGGACACTTCAAAACGCCGGAGGCGGCGGTTAATTCCCGTTTGCTCTTTACGCTGTGCTTGATAACAAAAGTAACAATTCATGCACGCATTTTTTGTGCACGCATGGGAACAGAAAGCAAACCGCAAGGGTGGAGAGCAAAACCAGAAGAGTTGAGTGGCTTTCAGTGAAAAAGTGGCGCAACAAAGTGCTGTCGAATATGGAGTCTGGTGCAACCTGAGGCAAAAACTGTTGCAGATGAGTGCGCTCAGCAGTCAGGTGAGAGTACTTGGGCTTGGACATTGTGGCCAGAATGGCGTTCAGCGCAGCGTACTTGAGCGCTTTGGCCTTCCGCCAATCTATTCGAAGTGGCTTCTGGCTGGAGTTTGTGCAAGGACGTGCGCTGCTCAGACAAAGGCTAGGCCGCACCTGAAGAACAAAACCCACTCGCCTCTTCATCGCTTTGTCCAGTGGCTTGCCATTAAAAAGAATGTCCCCCTCAGCATCCATCAACCTGAGCCGTCGCCAGCAGATGATCAGCACGAACATACACACGTTTTTGGCATTACTAATGCTGCATTAGGCAGCTCACAAAACACGCCCTCGTATTGGTGAAAGGTGGGCTTGCCATGTTCTGACAAACGTTACAGAGGGGCTCCTCCGCACGGGAGATGTGCAACATACATTCTTTCGTCACGCAATGTAATGTCTGCATATTTAATAACGCATTCAATAGCTCGGAATCGACAACAACAAGAGTTCAATGCATGCGCTGCCCACAGCCTGAAACGGCCCTGGGATTAATTGGCTGGCGCACTAGCACGGGATGTCAACGCCCAGCAAACAGCTAGGAAAGGATCCTACTGTACTTTGAGAGTTGCAGGGGAGTTCCCTCGTTCTTAGACATATGTAATACGTTTGGAATTAAAAAAAGCTAGCGCGTGTGGCGGGTACTTACTTTGGCTTCCTTCCGCCAAGAACAGAGATGAACGACGTCTTCCCAGATCCTGATGAAACCAAGGCAATGAAATGCACTTCAGGCTTGTCTTCATGCACCATTCACGCCAACATGCCGCAAACGCAGTGCTTTGACTTGTGCTTCTGTGGATACTGTTCATGCACTAGTCTCCCAGCACATACATTAGTATGTATACAGCAGCGCTTGCACGCATTTTTCATTCACAGGACAGGACCAGACACATAGAAAGGGCACAGGTCAGCGCTAGGGCCACAAACCTGAACAAACAATCCACATT
This sequence comes from Ostreobium quekettii, assembly GCA_905146915.1. NCBI lineage: Eukaryota > Viridiplantae > Chlorophyta > Ulvophyceae > Bryopsidales > Ostreobiaceae > Ostreobium > Ostreobium quekettii. Next base: position 9,160 of record CAJHUC010000039.1, read on the forward strand.
CCAAGACTTTCTGAAATACTTTCGACTCTTCTCGATTGCAGTTTGACAGCTATGCAAGCAGGGTGGATGCAACAACAGTGGAGAATGCAACTGGGAGGCAAGGGGTCTGCAGTCTGACATAAGTGGACTGCACATGAGCACCTGTTGCACCATTCACAGCTGTGCAGCTGCATACACGATAGCTAGGTGGTGTGGAATCGCCAGTCCAGCTGAAATCCTGCAACGATGGTGAGACCATGTGCTCATCCCAACTGCCATTTCAGATTCTGGGGCTGCACAGGGATGCATTCCCAGGAACAGTTCCCCAACGTCTTGATATTATGCACATTTCCATTGTTCTGGATGACCAAAAGGCGGCCCAGGAACAAATGTCAGTGAGTCGCATTTCTGGACATACATCCAGATAAGCGGTTTGTGGATGATAATGTGTACATGCGGGAAATGTCCCACACCTGATGGTCCCATGAGCGCCAGCACTTCCCCTGGCGACACACTGCCGCAGATGTTGTACAGAATCTGCCAGAACATCAAGCACGCATTTCAGCACAAAAGCAGTCAACCTCTTGCACAAATGCTGCACTGTACCACTTCAGACTGCAACAGGCACTAGTCCTCTTGTGGGGTTTATGGAACTATGAGCTTGGGACAGTAATCAACACTGACTGATGTTTCTGTCCCCGTCCCCGCCTGCAAGGCGCAAGGGCTCTGACCGTTTGATATGTTTTAAAAGCAACCCAAACTACCAAATATCCCAGTTGGCCAAAGGCTTGCAAGTGCTGCGTGTGACATTTCACAGCTCATAACTGCAGAAGTGGCGAGGATCTGCCTTCCAAAAACGCAACAGAGCAGCAATATTTGGCACTCTCGACATGGATCACTATGGGGGCACACTCTCCTCTGCGTCAGCATTTAGGCAGGTTATATCTGTCCATCTGATATCTGAATATTTCGGTGTGAACTACTCGGGGGCAGTGCGATGGGGCGAAAAATGGCAAGATCGGCTCATAAAACACTTATGGCGCCCTGTGCTCCACATGGTCGTGGCCCCATCGCCGAGTCAGTTCGCTGTTGTATGTTGACCATTGTTATCAGTTTCAAACAATGATATTGTTAACGCAGTGCCCTTCAGCCAGGCGGGGCAATGGCCAGCCTTTAACTGCAGAAAGGTCAGCAGAAAGCACGACCCAACCATGTTTGCATCGCCCGGCAATTATCGGTGCAATCCTTCAGATCCTTTCAGTTAACGACCAGGCCTTTGAGCTTGGCTGCTGCTGCTGTGTCCAATGTTTCACCCATATGTTGCAAGTCAACCTGCAATGCAAGGGGAGTGCACTTCTGTTGAGCCTGGGGTCTATTGTAAATTGAGCACAACATCGACTAATCAAGAACCAAACAGAACAGTTTGCGAGTAGGTACGTTCGGCCCATCGACATTTCGCGGCCCCAGGTACCCCGCGGCTCTTGCAACAATCCCGGCACTTTCCAGGAAAACCGTCATTTCGGCTGCGGTCCAGGCTGGTGGCCTTGGCCTCCGCGAGGCTTCAGCGGGCCTATGGAGGCGCTCTGATCGCCCCTGGCCAGATGGCTGTCATCCCAAATCCGCTCCACAGTCCCTGGACCCCCGGTCGGCGGCCCGTCCGGGCGCCTCGCTTCTCGTCCGCTCTAAGAACATGGTCGGCATAATGCCCAACAAATAATTGCCGCTTACGTGGGACAGTAACAGCAACCGCCGCGCGGGCGCGCAGTCGCAGGCCACCGATGCGCTTCCGTCGCGCTGCCAGGAGGCGATCAATCCCCACAGCGGAGGGCGCCGCCCTCGGGCGTACCTTTAGCACGCCGCGGCGCCCGCGCTCGCTGCCGTCACCTTTCAATCATTATGTCATACGCCGGCGGCCTTCGTCAACATGCGCCCCGACTCGATTGCTCATCGCCGCCCCGCAAGAGCGGAGCCCGGGGAAGAGACATGGGGCCTCGCGCAGTCCCAGAAGTTGCGGAACGCCCGAGGAAGCCGGCCCGGCGGTCCGTCGCTGTGCACCGCGCTCGAAGGAGCGGCGAGCATTTGGATAGGGATGCGCGCCGCCGCGGCGCCAGCGCTGCGGGAAAAAGCGGAGCTCTCCGGACGCGGTTGTGGGGCAAATCGTCGCGCTCGGCCGCTCCGGAGGCGGGCGATGCCTCCCGCAATGCAGCGCACCGCTCGGGCCTGCCGACCGTCCATTCCCATTGTTGCAAACTGGCACCCCCGCCAAATCCTATCCTCACCCCCGGGGTCTTTGCGACTCCACACCACCTTAACTCCGCGAGTAATCCCGCTCAATTTCCAGCCATCTCCCCACCTGTCTCTTGGCGGTCGCCGACGCCCCGCCCCCCTTCCCGCCGGCCACCGCGCTCCTCACCCGCCTCCGCAGCGCACCTCCCATCCCGGGCATCTGAAACGTTGCCGGCACCCAGCCGCTGACCCCCCTGAAATCCACTCCCACGCGCGCCTCCTCCGGTATGGCATGCAGCAGCGAGCTCTGCCCGCCTCGCTTCTCGAGCATATGCGCGCCGGGCTCCACGCCCTCCCCCTTGGGGGTTTCTTGTTCCGCCGATCCGCGGAACGCCTCGACAGACACCCGGATGCCGCGCTCATTGGATGTGCGAAAGGTCGAGGCCTTCTCGCCCTGCCCGCCACCCCCGCCCGCCGCACCGGCATAGCTGCCATCTTCGTCCGGCTGTGTGCGACTGGCGCCCATCTCTTCCGGTCGCTCAGGGCCCCAAGGCCGCTTCTGACCGACGCTGGGTACCCCGATTCCGTCGGTGTGGTCCGGAAGCTCGTTTCGGAAGGCCCGCTGCGAGCACCGGCGGCCTTTGGATCGACGGGGAGAGCGGCAGGGACTCCTGCTGGCTTCTGGAGGGGGAAGATATAGGCAGTGCTGCGCCCAGAAGTGGGTTGGATGGTTGGCAGCAGTTTTTTGGCAAGGGGGGAGCCACTCATCGGGTGATGACGCTCCAATTTCGTTTCCCGCGTGTGCGTTTGTCGCTCGCGGGTAAGGTTTACGTACGACGTGTGGGCTGCGGCCCGGCATTTCGGGGGCGTGGGGAGGTCAGCGCGGCCGCTTACGGTTTCGTTTCGTTTGTAGTCAGAGGCAGTCGAGAACCCGCTTCGCTGTTCTGGATTCAGTACACTCAGCGCTTAGTGGGCGCTGAGAGATTACGCAATACGGTAGAGCCAAGACAAGGCAAGTAATGGCCGAAACTCCGGTCGGTACTTTGCGACACGGTGGCAGCGCAGTACCTTGCGACATTGCAGTACGCGCACTAGCCCATGAATCATTTGGACACCAAATTAGTACTCTGGTGTGAGCTCTAGGTTACGCTGATTGTAACGCACCAAGAATTCGTTGTTGGGATATCTTATGGTTGTTTTCGAGTCCTTTACGATTTAGTCAAAGATTACAACATGGCGGGGCCACAACCAGCACAAGGCACGCCCTCGGAAAGCAGCACCTTGCAGGTTGCGACTCACACCGATTCAAGCGCACCAATGGACGCCGAGTCCAGAATGACAAAAGAAGCCATGCAGCATCAGCCACGTGGTTGCCGACAATACGCCAGGCATTGGGCAACGCAGCTGCGCTCCTGGGCGCAATTATTCAACGGAACTGGCGTCACAGCGCCAGATTTCAACTCGGGAAACCCAACACAACGTACACGTTGCGCTCATAATGGGATTGCGCCACCGAAATCTTTGCAAACGGAACTCTACACTGTGGCTGGGCGGTCGCTTTCCGAAGATGTGGGCATCGCGGAGACACTACGGCGGTGGCAAAAAAACGATGGGTTTTTCACCGGGACTGATGTCACACCCAGGCGCTCTTGGGACCGGCGGAAAATTTCGGAAGTTCGAAGTATTGCTCGCCCAAAAGTTCCCCACTCGACACTAGAATCGGATATTCAGACACCCACTGCGGCCAATGAGGCCATATCCTGGATGCGTGCAGCCAGGATATGATGCCCATATCCTGTTCGGTGTCCTGGATATGCGACATAGTAGTATTTTATTCATGCGATCCCAGGTCGCGTGTTGACGCGTGCGCCTCCCGATCAAATAGTTATTACGTGATACGAGCATAAGCTCTATCACCGTTGTGGTAATGATTATGGCGTTCTCTGGTTAGCTCCTTTACAGGGATTCCCAGTAAGGGAGCCAATCAGATAATGCTTCCGAAGCTGCAGTCGGCCAACGGGGTTTGTCCCCCGCCCTCGATCCCATGCCCTGTGCAGCACCTTGAGCGCCTCCCGTAAGGCCGATAATGCATCGACTGACACCACGTTGGACGCCTTCCTTGAAAGCAAGCCGGCCCGCTGATTGGCTGGCTGAAAAGGCAACGAACAAGTAAAAAGCCACCTCGGATCCATCGCAAATGGCGCGGCGCAAGGCAACCACCACTGTTTACGTACGTTCACGCACGCAAAACTCACCCCTGGGCTACAAACGCACACGTGCTAAACAGAGTGCGCACGTCATCCGCAGATGAACAAGCCCACCGCCCTCGTCCCAGCCCGCCGTGCACAACTGCCGCCAGCTTCAGCACCATCGGCCCATATATTTTCCAGCTCCGGTGCCCAAACCAGTCCAAGCCCCTGCCCCCGTCGCTCCAAACGACGTCCACCGGCGTTCTTCACCTGTACCTTCGGAACAAGCTTCGGGGCCACACCGACAGGCTCCGTGTACCCCGAGTATCCGTGACAAGCAGCCAGTGCTGGGCGAAGTGGCTGGAGACACATATGGGCTCCGCTCGGGCACAGTCAAACGGCGATGGCCTCGATGGTGCTGGGCGGATTGCAAGCGGCGCTGGACAACGTCAGCAGCCCTCAAGCATTCAAGGGCGCACGATGAACGGCACCCGGGCGTCCGTGGATGCATTCCGCGGCTCAGAGGGAAAGGATGGGCCCAAGTGGGGCCATGGAACGGGCGCGGAGCCCGGCACCCCCATGCTGGAGAAGCGGGGAGGGAGTTGCTCACTGCTCAATGCCATACCGTAAGATACGCGCGTGGGCGTGGATTTCAGGGGCGTCAGCACCTGGGTGCCCGCTATGTTTGTGGCGCCGGGGGTGGGGAGCGGGCTGCGGAGGCGGGTGAGGAAAGCGACTGCGGCGGCGAATGGGGGCGAGCTGCCGACCAACGACAAAAGCCAGGTGGGGCGAAGGCCGGGAATTGGGCGCAAAGCTCGCGGAGTTGAGATGACGCGGAACTGCGCTACCGCGGGGGATCCCACCCAAGTTTGGCCAAACTTAGGTTTGTGGCGAGCTTGCGACTGTGTAGTACGGCCCCTCCCGGAGTTTAGATGTCGTGGAGTTTCGCTGCCGCATGGAATCCCACTCTCAAGTTTGGCCAACCCTGAGTTTGCGGCGAGCTTGTGACCGTGGAGCGGGTGCGGCCCCTCGCAGTGCGTTGCGCGGGTGAGGAACCCACCGTCACTGGGACGACTTAGTCGTGATCAATGGATCAGAATGCTCGCGGAGTTGAGATGGCGTGGGGTTACGCTGCCGCGGGGAGTCCCGCTCAAGTCTGGACAAACTCAAGTTTCTGACGGGCTTCTGACCGTGGAACGGGTACAGCCCCACGCGGTGCCCTGCGCAGGCTCGGCTGCCGCAGTCCCTGGGACGACTCAGTTGCTGTGAATGGGTCAGAATGCTTGTGGAATTGTGGCTTGGAGTCGCGGTGCCGCCAGGGTGAGTAGGGTGGGGTCCAAATGACCTCATCGCGACGGGCGCTCGACGCGCCCGATCGGTGCGCCGATTTGCTGGAGACATCAGTCGCCTCCGGAGCGATCGAAGTGCAGCGATCTCGGAACGGCCGCGTCAGGGGAGCGCCACGCGCCGCTCGCGCAGCATTGGCTTGGACTCGTGCGCGGGTGCCGTCCCTCCCGCCGTGCTGCGGGGACACGACCGCCGATGAGCGGTTATCGACCAGCACGCCACAACACAATCAGCACAGTCTCTCTTTTGGTCCACGGAAATTGAAGATCGTCAGCACATTTTTTCAGCCTGTCCTGCATACGATCACATCAGAGCCTACTGCCAGGAGATGCTACGTCACCAGCTGGAGGAAGCTATTCCTTGGGAGCTGTCAGCCGTGGTCCGAAGCAGCCTTCCCGTTCTGGCCACGTTTGTGCAGCGCATCAAAGTCATTTGGGACAATCAGCAAGGGGGCACTTCATGGGGATGGAGAATATGATCTGGGTTGCATCTAATTCCTGGAATTGAATCCAAAACACTCTTTTCTTTTCTTTTCTTTTCTTTTCTGCTCTTTTCGTTTGCCAAAGAGTTCCTGTGCATCGACTTTGGACGAGGCGCTACAGATTTTCTGGAGTGGGATTATTAGGGACAGTTGCGGACACCAATCGCCCTACATCGCATTTCTTGTGAATGGGCCCCGTCTTGGATTGTGCATAGGGACAAACACATTGGCTGGATGTAATTGGAATTTCACAGTCTCTCTTGGAACCAGAATCCTGGGATCTCTCCGCGCTGCCTTGTTTTCAACGCGTCTCGCCAGCAATGTGCATGCCACGCTCCGACGCCCCGCACACACCCGGGCTCCCGCAGCTGTCCATTTATGATTGTCGGCCCGTCGTCGATGGACTCCCCATCTTCTGGGACAGCGGGGGCTCGCTGCCCGTCCCCCCGCCACTCGTTTGGTGGCGCAGCGATGAGCAACTGGTTGGGCGCCTGGGAAGGAATTCATCACCAAAATTTGGTGATCAAGACTGGCGGTGTGTGACGCAAGACTGGACAACGACAGCGACGGCAACGAGCGTGCCCTCCACCGCCGGGGAGGGCCCGCTCCGCCGCTGACGAGGGTGGACGTGGACTTAAGGGGGTGGGCCACCATCTTCCAACCACTTGTTCAGGTGGTTTGGGGGAGCAGCGGGACATCCCCCCAAGTGATACCCGATTCGATCCCATCAGCAGAGGATCATCTTCCGTGGTGGCGACCACAAATGCCCAATGCCCTTCATTTCCGGACATGATGTCCACTGGTGGAAAACGTCATGTTTGCGACGCCAACTGCGATGCCATTTTGACACAAAATGCTGCCATCACAGTGATAAGGATTGTTACGCGCACCAGCCTGATGTGGGAGACGTCCTACTAATGGCCCTTGGTGTGGGGGACGCCCTGCCCAAGGCACGTACTATTCCTCACCCAATGTAACCTTTATCCATATTAGGATACGGGAGTAGGAGGGGTGGTCCCGCCTAGGTGCCCTGTAGGACCTAGGTGCCCGGCGAGGCGGGTCCGCGGCTCAAAGAGGGCAGGAACCCCACACCCA